>VNJZ01012215.1:0-10655 GCA_008042795.1 Drosophila asahinai
AATCATCCTCGATCACCCTACGCTAGCTATTTGGCGGAGTCGGTTACGGGAACCTCCTCTGCTACCCTGTACTCATCAAAGCCGACTAGCGTGAGTCAGACTTTGGGCCCCGTGTTGGCTACCCTGTGCTACCTAGGATTGCGGAGTGGTTACGAGAACCGCCTCTGCTACTACTATTGGATTAGTATTTTCTAGCTACTTTCAGACTTACCCAGATGTCGTCGGTTGCGCTGCTCGCAGCGAAGTCCCTGGCATCTGGCTGAGTGCGGCCTTATATAGGCCGCGATCAGCTGTGAGCTGACCCATCGATATTCGATAAACTATCGAATGTCGATGTATCCCGAGGGTTGCCAGATCGTGGGTCGATCGTGATCGGAGTCAGCTGATCGCCTCTTCCCAGGGCTGGTGTGCCTGTTCAAAACTGGCGCCGTCTGTCGGCGTTGCCAGATGGCTTGAGTGCCCTTCTTTCAGGGCTGGCGCATGTATTCAAATTGCGCGCCCCTTGTCAATAATTTTTGAAACCATACTGGTAGTAACAAACAATCTGGTTATAGAAAAAAGAGGAGTTGTATTAGTGCCATTACTGATGTAGTTGACGATATCCGATCAAGACTAGGTACAAATTTGATTACCTGTTTGACTCTACTTGATCACAGTAAGGCCTTCGATACCGTCAACCATAGCATTCTATGCACAAAGCTAAAAAGCCTTTTCAATTTATCGGGTTGACTGCATGACTGCATGCCCTTGAGGTCGTATCTTACAGGTAGACAACAAGCTGTCGTGTATGGGTCGCACACTTCTCGCTTTATTTCGGCGACTAGAGGGGTTCCTCAAGGATCTGTGTTAGGGCCTTTATTGTTTTCAATCTATGTTAATGACTTACTAAATGTTCTATCATTTTATGATGTCCATTTATACGCTGATGATGTGCAGTTTTA
Organism: Drosophila asahinai; assembly: GCA_008042795.1. NCBI lineage: Eukaryota > Metazoa > Arthropoda > Insecta > Diptera > Drosophilidae > Drosophila > Drosophila asahinai. The sequence continues at coordinate 942 of VNJZ01012215.1, forward strand.
TGTCAGTAAACTTTTATGTCAGGTTAATTATTGTGTTAGTGTGTGTAATACCTTACTCCTCAAAATTAATAACTGGGCAATTGAAAATAGACTATGTCTAAACCCTGAAAAGAGTAAGTGTATAGTCATACACAAAAGACCCCTCGATACTACGCAGCTCCAGAATTTATTAATTGGCAATAACCCAATTGATTATGTGGAATCTACTGGTAACCTGGGTATCACCATTAGTAACAAATTAACATGGAGCAAACCTATTTGCAAAGCAGCCGGGCGAACGTATGGTCTTCTGAGAAAGCTTTCAACTTGTCAATCGTTTTTGCCAACTCAGCTACGAATGCTAGTCGCCAGAACAATTCTGATTCCCACTCTTTTTTACAGAGTTGAGATTTTTGGGCATTGCGACACTCAAGATATGCAAAAAATAACTATTGCTTGTAATTCAATTGTCCGTTACGTGTTTAATCTCCGTCGTACTGACCATACTTGTCATCTAGTCAACAATATTCTTGACCTTAGCCTTAGTCAGTGGATCGACTTTAAAACCTTAATTTATTTTCAAAAAATTGTGTGCACCCGTGAACCATCTTACTTGTTTCAAAAACTTCTTCCTGCTCAATCGCAAAGAACACAAAACTTTATTATATATATTATATTATTATATTATACTTTATTATATATATAGATATAAAACCTTATGCTCAAGAAGGCAATTTTTTATTAATGCTATTCGCCTATGGAACAATCTACCACATGCTCTTAAAACCATCAGAAGCGCGTCTCAGTTTATTTCTATAATCAAAGAATTTTTGCAAGCTTAAATATAGTTGCAACTTACTTTAACTTATTTTTATTTTTATCTTATATTAATGCATATTATTTTATGTATTTTTGATTTTTTCTCAACCTAAACTTGACTTATCTTAAAATTTTTCCAAAATCGTTGTGACGAAATGAAATATATTTGCAGAAATCGATGCGGTTTATCTGGTGTTGGCACCATTGAACCATGCAAATGATATATTTGTCCTTGTATCTGTAATTGTAATAATTTATTGAAGAATACGGTGTAACTTCTGATCGTGTGATGGTGTACTGTGTGGTGTATACGAGTATGTAGTTGTTATGTGTTTCAATTCATTGTGCTGGTTTGAGTGATTGGTTATGTGTGTTGTATCGTTTACCTTGCAAGTCGGCATGAAGGCGCCTTCTCGAATGATATTAGCTCCAAAGGAAGTCATGCGAAAGCAGTAATTGTATTCAAGGATGTGTTGAAGAAAATGGCTGGAATCGGGATCACTTCCATCGAACAATGGTTTCAGTGGCTGTGGTGGTGAAAGTAATGGATCCAGTTTGCCTTTTCCACTTGCGCAGCTCAATCCAGTCGTTTCTTTTTTGAACTTTAACGCATTGCAATATCGGCATATAGTCGTCATTGGTCCAATATCTAAATTTCATCATCACTGTAGTTCGCAGAGTGATCATATTGTAATGCCAAGCGATTATATGATGCTAATGATCTTTGTGTCCTCACGCGTTGTCCCAATCGGGCATTTTCTCTTATTATATTTTGTCATTCGTCGCTTAAGTTAAGTTCTTAAGTTCCGATGTTCGCACGTCGCACATATGGGGTATTGGACAAAAGTGGCGATCGAATCACGTGGGCATAATTTTAATGAAGACATTTTTTATACCCGGCACCCATAGGGTACAAGGGTATTATAAGTTTATGCCAACCGAGAATGTATGTAACAGGCAGAAGGAGGCATCTCCGACCCCATAAAGTATATATATTCTTGATCAGTATCACCAGCCGAGTTGATTTAGCCATGTCCGTCTGCCCGTCTGTCCGTCTGTCCGTCTGTCCGTCTGTCCGTCTGTGTGAAACAACAGATCTCAGAGACTATAAGAGCTAGAGTTACCAAATTTGGTGACAACATTGGAATCTGTTGCACGCAGATCCAGTCTGTTTTAAAATTTGGCCACGCCCACTTCCGCCCTCAAAAATCATAAAAAAACGTTAAATAAGCTATACTCGTTTTTTTCGGGTAAAAGTTAATAAAAAAAAAATAAATAAAATAAAGCGGACGTTTCCTGAAAATTTCAGTAAAATCGGATGATAAACATGGGAGATATTAGCAATAAGGTTCGAATTTTAAAACCCCCCCTAAGGCGCTGCTGTTGCAAGCTGAAGCCGACAGGTGGCGCATTCGAGCCTTGGCCGTGCGATATAATGGCGCCAATGTATGTATGTACAATATATGTACGTACAATCTTAATTGCCTTTTAGTGTGAAGCGCAAACGTTTAGGTACCGGGTATCTCACAGTCGAGCACAGTCGACTGTAGCTTTCTTACTTGTTTTCTGTTAGATATGATAAAACTAAGTAATAAAATAATGTTTGTTCTTAAGTTAATTTATTTTTATTTTTAAAATTAAAATTAATTTTTTTTAATTTGTTTTGGTATGAAATTTTTTTTCATTTGTAAGAATATTTCAACCAAATTTGTATTTAAGAAGTTTTAAATTATTCTACATTTTAAGAAAAAGTTTGAATAAAATCGGACTACTATATCTTATAGCTGACATACATATAAAACATAGTCAAATTTATTAAATTTTTTTTTACTAAAAATACCAATTTTTTTTAAATTATTTATTTAATTTATGTATAATTACAGACCTCAAAATCTCCCAAAATTTTGTTAACATCAACTTACTAAGTTTTATAAAAACTCAAAAAATGTACTACAAAAAACAAAAACTGTTTTTCATTTGGTATTTTTAGTCTTACCCATTAAAGCCTAGTACTCACCAGCGCGTAACCCTATGCTTGCTGAAAGGGTTTCATATTTCTAGTGTGACCGGTTTTATGGTGTTTACCGAAAGTCCATACGAAACGGCCAAACGGCCATACTGTCAGCTGTGTTTGTTTTCAATTAAAATTAAACGCGGCCAAACGAACAAATTACTTAAATTACTAAAATTATGCTTCAGCTCCAGCTGCGGAGTGTTGACCCGAAGGCATCTTTGTGTGTCTGGTCTCTTCGGTCTGCTGCTCCACCTCCTTGTCCAGTTGGCCGCTAGTGGGTCTCTCCGTATTGTAGTCGTAGAACACCTGCGAAGTGTCGCCCTGCCCATTGTCATCGTTGGGCACATCCGCGTCCACAACGAATCAGTGCCACGAAATTGGCGCTTAAGTCACCGCGCAATGATCTCTATCCATGAGTTCTCCACGGAACCGGTGCTTATGCGTACCTAGGGCGGCGGCTGCTTGCCCAGTCGTACTCTTGTACTCAACATTTTTGGGTTGGCAGCCAACTGAGAAGAAAATCCCAGTTGGTGACCACTGGTCATGGACGCGCAGGGAATGAAGATATCTTGTCAATAATTTTTAAAATGGCAGTACTAGCAGCTGCAGGGCCAGGAGCAGCTCGTCCTCGTCGGCGGCATCATTAGCTGGCCCGCATCTTTGGAAATCATAATTTAAATAATTTGTTCGTTTGATTTGCTTATTGCCCTGTGAAATCACATATTTTAAGAATTTATTATACCCTTGCAGAGGGTATTATAATTGTACCATGATATTTGCAACGCTGTGAAGAAGGCATCTCAGACCCCATAAAGTATATATATTCTTGATCAGCATCATCAGCCGAGTCGAACTAGCCATGTCCGTCTGTCTGTCCGTCTGTCGGTTTCTACGCGAACTAGAGTCTCAGTTTTTGAGCTATCGAGCAGAAATTTTCAGCCTAGTCTTATTTCTTTAGCACGCAGTATATATATGTAGAAACGGGCGAAATCGAACTACTATATCCTATAGCTGTCATAGGAATGATGGAGAAATTAATGTAAACAAAAATTTAACTTCTCTGTTTTAAAACGTATTTCTATAAATTTTGAGATAAATCTGTTTTTTATGGTTCTAGAATTACCTTTTTTCATTTTTTAAGATCGGACAACTATATCATATAGCTGTCATAAAAGCGATCGGTCGATTTATATGAAAATGTAAAATGCTACATGTAATATGTAACATTTACAAAATTTGATATTTGTTCAACATTACTAAAATGGTTCGATTTTCAATGATACAAGTGCAGACTGCAAGGGTATACCAACTTCGGTTTACCGAAGTTAGCATTCTTTCTCGTTTTCATTTTTTTTTTTTTATGGTCAAGATTTCATATAATTGGATCTTCTTTAATTGTATTGTAAATAAATTAATTGTTCCCCGCTGGAAAGTCCCTCCATACGGTTTTGTTTCCAATTGTCTGTCTCAATTTCGCAAGGTTCGCGGGAAATTATCAGATATTTCCTTCCTCTCGCGCCACCTTTGCGAAGACTCAGCCTATTTAAAATATCTAGCGCGATGTTCATTCTAGTATATTCTAGTATTTCTCTTAGCGCATCTTAGCGACCTTGCTAAGAGGGCCGAAAAAGTGTATTTGTCTCTCGCTGCCACTCATTTGGTTGCTAAATTTTAGCGCTGGTGAGTACGTAGCTTATATTTCATATGATCCTTAATTTATTTCTCATCGATAGTGTCATCGATTCCTATTCTTCGATGTATTTCATTTGGAGTTGTCAAATTTAAGAAAAAACATTTGCCAAAATGCCTTAAGTTTTATAGAAACAATTATTCCGCGATGCTTGGCTGGAAAATAGCGGATTTAAGGAGTGGTTGCGTAAGGGTGGTTTTTCACTATATTGCTTTTTCCAACTATCGCACGAGAATCACGAAAAGCAGAAAAGGTTATTATACTAGGAAAAAGTGCTTTTTAGCACCCTCTTGAAGGGAAGCAGCTGTTTTTTTTGTTGGTTTTGATTTGGCGGAAAATTAAATTTAATTCATAATTCAAACATTGTTAACTAAGATTAAAAATGAAAGAGCTTGACTTTATTTTCTATTTGCGTAACAAGTAACAATATAGATTTCACGTGGTTCCGCCAGCAAGCCACTTGACAGGAGCCCTAAGACTTGCAGAAACCAATGCAGCCCACTGGTATCTTTTAGCCTGGAGACGCGGATTCTACCAACTCGGAGGCAGACTCATTAACCCTTCTCTTCTTATGCAAGTCTCGTATGATCACGGACTCACATTGCTATGCCCAAGGAGGGGTAAGTGGAGGATGTCCTGCCCCGGCGGAGAGGGCAACTTCGAGTAGACGCCCCCGCCACCGACCCGGCTCCTGTGCAGGCTCCGCCGCCGGTTTCGTTAGAATATGACGATGAGGCATATTGGGAGAAGTGAGAGGATCCCTGCGCACCGACGCCTTCTGTCCACAGGGCTCGGCTATCTGAAGCTGTCCGCTTTCAAGCTGAAGAAGGCTATTGCCAAGCTCAACTAGAGTCTTACAAGAAGCTGGAGAGAAAGGGGACGTCTACGCAGAGACGAGGACGAGCACCAACGCACTGAGTAGATGCCAGCTATGATCGTCCTGATGTGTAATAGCCAGATCATTCAACAGATCGCTAATCGAAATATATTAAATGTTAATTAGGCACCCTTTCCACTAAAGTTGCTCGCCCACTTCCGCCCTCAAAAATCATAAAAAACGTAAAATAAGCTATACTCGTTATTTTCGGGTTAAAGTTAATAGATACAATAAATGAATAAAATAGAGCGGACGTTTCATGAAAATTTTAGTAAAATAGGATGATAAACATGGGAGATATTAGCAATAAGGTTAGAATTTTAACACACCGCCCTAAGGCACTGCTGTTGCAAGGTATTGCCGACAGGTGGCGCATTTGAGCCTTGGCCGTGCGATATAATGGTGCCAGCTGCAGAAGAAATGACAAAAGAATATAGCAAGAAATGACAAAAAATAACATAATTCATTTTATGACGCCGATCGAGCGGGTTTTTATGTTTTCCTATAAAATGTATCATTCATATTTAAGTATGACATTAAATTGTTAAGGTCGGGAACTAATTCGAGAGGCAATTTATTTTAAGAAGTATCGAAGTAGACTATTATAATGTATGTACAATTTTAAATTGCCTTTTAGTGTGAAGCGCAAACGTTTAGGTACCGGGTATCTCACAGTCGAGCAGAGTCGACTGTATCTTTCTTACTTGTTCAATTCCGCTTTTTGGCCAAAAAGTAACTTTCCCTGTGTATAAGGTATAGGAATCTTGTGGTGACAAAAATGAGAAAAAAGTAGATTTTTCGTGGTTTTGTTCGGTAGTACCGATTATTTCAGCCTTTTTTTTGCCTATCGATGTGTGATTTTGCCCAACTACCATCACTAGCCAGCTGTTTTTTTGAACAAATGAAATTGATTGCCCGCTTAAGCCTAGTACGCAGACACTAAAACAATTCGCAACCCGAAAAAGATTTAATCTTTTTCCGGTGTGACCGCTTCTTAAAACGCTCTTCTGCATTTTTGGGAGGTAAATGATGCGGTCATACCAATCTTAAATCAGGCGTTTTTATATTTACAATTATTTATTTTATATTTGAAAGACAATTCGCACAGACCAGTAGTTTCGTTTTGGAATTGCCCATTTGCGAACAATGACCACCAACGCCGTCGCCCAGATTCTCTCGACCATGCACAACCGCCTCTTTTTCTCCCTATTACTTGTCCAACATTCTTTCCTGGATTGACTGTTCTTACCAAATAGAATTAACCACCATCTGGGTGGTGGCGGTGGTTGCCGCAGCTAGTCCTGCTGCCACCAAATTGTTGGACTGGTGAAATGAGTCAAAGCTACTTCGTTCTTGATGGATGCGAGACTCCGATTGTACACCATATCCTTGCCGGCATACATTTGGTCAGAGTACTGTTCCTGCGCCCGGTTCTGTCCATTGCTGTACATGTCCTTTTCCAGCTTGGCAATGAAGGATTTGTCCACCCAGACACTGCTCTAAGCAGCAGCGGGCGGTGGCCGTCGCCACTGACCCCTTCATCTCAGTCATCGAGCGTCACATCTAATAGTGCTCATCAACGTCATAACCAAATATGACATCGAGGGACCTATTTCCTTCCAGGCCTTTATTTATGGAAATGTTTAATATTGCCCAAATCCCTTATCATTGAATTGGCATCTACCAATTTAATTATTATAACTTTATCTGCTCTTCTAAACGCCTGGACTGGGCCTTTGAATACATTATTGTGTTTGGCGGGATCTATATTTTTGAATTGTTTGAAGAAACGACCTGTTTTATTAAATTTTTTATTCGGTTCGTCACTCCTCTCTAGAAATACCAAAAGTCTCATTCTGGTATTTTCTAGTATGTTGTTCGTTTGTCTGCGTACCGGCCTTTAAAACAGCGCTGCCGAACAGTTTTTCTCGACTATTGACCTCTCGCTCTCTCTCACTGCTTAGAAACGCTGTTCGCGTGTCTGAGTATGGAGCTTTAAACTAATTAGCATTTAATATGTAAGTTAACTGTGGCCAGCAAAACCAAAGTTGTTGACCACAGTTTACGTAAACATCGCGCCGGCCAAACTGCTGACACAGCGTCTGGCCGGATGCTCGTGCATAGCCGGCAAGCACTTCCCATTGGAGTGGCCGCTATGAAGCTCAATTATGTTAGCTTTAAGTTCAGTTCTGATTCGACATTCGAATCATAAAGAGCCATTGCTCGTAAACCTAACTCCAACCAACAGTCGTTAACTGCGTATCATTTATTCACTGTCTGAGTCCATAGATCAGCAGGTAAGAGGGGCAGTCACCCCTCCAACATAATCATCCTAATTCAGCATTGGGACACCTTCGGCCAGCCGGCCAACAATTAACAGCGGACCTGTTGTCCACCTAAGAGGAAGAAGAGGAACCTCCTGATACCGACGGCGAATCATCACCCACCGGATCAACAACAAAAGTAATTGGCGCTCAACTAGTGGTAACAAATTACCCGACCGGATAAAACTAAAGTTTGGAAATTAAAAGTGACGGCGGCGCGGGAAAAACGCAGCTGCAAAACAATTATACAATTCACAAAACATGTAAGTGGGCCCTTTGGCCAAAACTTTTATGTCTTCGATCAAATTTTTTATATAATTCGGACCACCGAAGTGAAAAAAAAAAAATATATATATATATATAAATAAACGAGTGTGAAGTGAATTCATTGAAAATCTCAGTATTTACAATTTTATAATTTATAATTTAACGGCCACAGTTAAGTTATTTTTTATTGTGTACGGTGGAGGAAATTTACCCAATAACTCCAGTAAACATTTTATTACAAGAAAAACTATTTCTTTTGGTGTGTTTTACAAATCTTAAAAAAACAATCATTTTCAATGCGAAATTATTTAACAAAATAATAAATTAATTAGATAAAATTATGCCCATAATTTTTCTTTCTGTGTAACGGCGCATCGCTTGGTCGCCTGCCATTTCGGTAATTTTTTTTTCTCACTGTACCTAATATAATTTTATGCAGCGGCCGCACATTCTCTCATCCTGCAGACATTGTTGGTGTTTTGATTGTCCCGCATATAGAAAAGAAATACGACCCCCAAAGTCTTTCGACTTTGTCTTTGTTTATGCAGCGCCGTTGCTTATGTGCATGGGTTTCTGTGCAGTTAAATTCAACTGCCCATGAGTGATCCGTTTCCCCAATATAGGAACAGAAAACAATACTCAAGCGACTCAGAGTCCGAGAATATAGGGCCAGTCCACGCCTCAACCCCAAAACGAAAGCCCCCCGTCCCTCCTACAGACGTCATGGATACCGAGCAACTTAGGTCCGTTATACAGGCAGCGGTTAATAATACCCTTACAGAACAGGCCGCTCAGAACCACATAAGAGAGCAGGGGTTAAGACAACAAATCGAGGAGTTGGCAGGGTGGCAGCAATAAATACTTCACCAGCAACGGCCGCAGAAATAAAAACATGCACGACCATTCAAATATATGATAATATACAATGTAGCGAACCTTTAGATGCTGTAAAATGCTTGCCCGAGTTTGCGGGTGCACAGGAAACATACGTCTCCTGGCGGCAGGCGGTCACGGCCGCTTACCACATTTTCAGACGGTATGATTGTAGCTCGCGCCACTACCAGGCAGTTATCATTATTAGAAGTAAGATTAGGGGCCCTGCCGACGCCGTGCTGTCTTCATTCGGCACGGTACTAAATTTCGACGCGATAATAAGTCGTCTTGACTTCACGTTCAGTGACAAGCGACCAATGCATGTCACTGAACAGGAACTGGGTACCCTAAGACAGGGTGGGATGACCCTTCTACAATATTACGATGAGGTTGAGAAAAAACTCACCTTGTTGACAAATAAAGTCAATATGTCGTACGACCCATCAATGGCAACAGCCATGTGTGCCAAATTCCGTGAGGACGCCTTACCCGTGTTCATTTCAGGCCTCAAGCGAAACCTCACGGATGTGCTCTTCTCGGCAAAGCCGAGAGACATGCCATCGGCTTTGGCCCTGGCACAGGAAGTGGAATCGATCCACGAAAGGTATATTTTCGCAACTACGTTTGCAAGAAACCAGGAGGACAGAGATCGTCGGCAAAATCCAAAGCCACAAGATCGTCAACAAGACAAGCCCTTCCCGCAGCCAAATCAGCAGTTTGGTGCCGGTAAAAACCCGCACTTAAGCAAACCACAAGTACATTCTGCACCGCAAAATAATACTCCGGAGCCAATGGTTGTTGACTCATCCATTTCCAAATTTGTACAACCGACCCAAGCACAGGCTTACCAAAACGGGAGGCCGGCTGCGTC
>VNJZ01012218.1:0-73849 GCA_008042795.1 Drosophila asahinai
TGTTTTTGTATGGGGGATTCCTATAGGTTGGCTCACTGTTGGGTAATTTTCTAAAAAACTGACGGAAGGAGGTCGATGAAATTTTGTGAGTTAATACTTGAATAAAAGCCCCAAACGCCAATATACCGTGCATATTGGTACAACCTCTGAGAGTGGAGATATTTGACTTTGTATTTTTGCTGCCTGTTTTTGTATGGGGGATTCCTATAGGTTGGCTCACTGTTGGGTAATTTTCTAAAAAACTGACGGAAGGAGGTCGATGAAATTTTGTGAGTTAATACTTGAATAAAAGCCCCAAAATCTGGTATACCGTGCATATCGGTACAACCTCTGTGAGGGGAGCAATTTTAAAAAAAGTGGGGACTCGATTTTTCCAATGGATATTTAAGGTGCCTGCGGTTGCCAAATCTGCCCAAACCCAAAATAAAACAATAGTAAATTAAATTCTTAACAAGTAGGAACTTTAGTTTGTTCGATTAAGTGCTTTATTAACAAAATAATTCAAAAATAAAAACTCCCTCCGTGTTCCATTTCCCACCGTTCCATTTCGACGCTAACTCACCGACGCTAATTTGACGGAGGTGGTTTTTTTTTAGTTAGCCACCGACGGTCACACTGGTAAGGTTTTGACAAATGACGTCACTAGATTTTTGGGATTTTTTAGGGGGAGAGCAAAATTTGCATCTGGCAACACTGGCAGAGAAAAGGGAACAAATTGTATACAAGCCGGAGCCGGCAATCGCCTTTTTTAGAAAACCCGTATTTTTGCAAGTTATAGGTACTATCTTTTAGATAGTCTCAATCTGACCAAAGTCGGATGCCTTTCCAAGAACTTTAATAGTAACATCGATGTTTTTGCAGCTCTAGTTGCGACGCCGCACCCAAACACAGGAAGAAGCCTTTATATTTTCTGGATATATAGCCGATATCGGTGGATTTAATCATGATCGAGACACTATATAACATACCCTTCCACATTCTGGTGCCGCCAAACATCAAAGTGCGAAAGTTCAGCATTCCAATGCCCTCGCCCATGGCCGTGTTCAGCGTGATTTTGGTTTCCTACTTTCTGGTGACGGGGGGTAAGTGATTTCCACAAATAAAGTTCCCAGAGACTAATCTCAGTGTTTTACCCACCCCCAGGTATTATCTACGATGTCATCGTGGAGCCCCCCAGTGTGGGTGCCACTGTGGACGAGCATGGACACTCACGTCCCGTGGCCTTCATGCCGTACCGCGTCAACGGACAGTACATCATGGAAGGGCTGGCCAGCAGCTTCCTCTTCACCATCGGCGGCCTTGGATTCATTATAATGGACCAAACACATTCGCCGGGCAAGACGAATCTGAATCGCCTTCTGCTGACCGCCATGGGATTCATTTTCATCCTGGTCTCCTTCTTCACCACCTGGCTGTTTATGCGCATGAAGCTGCCCAGCTACCTGCAGCCCTAGAGTCTCTTCTAGAAACTGACAGTTGGACGCTTCTCTCTTGGTATTCTCTCTCTGGTTTTTCTACAGTCGAAAATCTCTACCTCGAACTTTTGTCACACAAAACATTCCAGTTTTGAAGAGATTTCGAGACACCCAAATCGATGTCGAATGAATAAACAATTTATAAGATTGTAAAATTATTCGAGGCCTTTTTAAATCGATATAATAGGAGTCAAATCCTGCATTTTTTGTTCAAATCTTAAAACAATAGAGATTTATTTGGCACCAACTGAATGTTTATAGCAGAGTTGGGCACGAAAGATAACGGAAAGAAAACATATTGTGGTTGTGGTCATTATTTATTGCTTAAATCAGAACTTGATATGGTGGCATAGGCTTTAAATATCCGTTTTCATTATTCAAAGTTCAAAAGAAACTTTTTGTTTAACTTCTAGAAGTTCTACTGTTTGCTCTCAACTGCCTTCTTTATAAATTTTAAGCTAAACAAACATTTTTGGCGTCCCATGGCTCTCAGTTCGCATTGTGCTTTCGGATCGGTTGGCTCGCTCGTTCGTTCGCAGCGTGCAAAATCGGTTGCCATCGCCTATATAATTTTAGAATCTATTTTTGTTTATAAATATAGAGTTCAACTATATACTCACAAGCCCCCAGAGAGCCAAACACTGAAATTCGCAGAATAGTTACCACAAAAAGTTGGTCGAGTTATAGGTGTTACCCAAAGGAGCAGAGCCAGCACCCGAGTTCTGATCTCCAAGTGATGTAACCACGGGGAATCCTCTCCTGCTCTTCTGCTATCGTATTCTGCGTCGCATTTTGTTTACTTTCTGAGCGAAAAACCAAAACAGAGACATGTCGAAAAAGTGCACCGTCCGCTCGCTGAGCGACAGCGCCTTGGCAGAGCTGGCCAACCTGCTGGTGTCCACCATAAGCTACGTGCAGTACGCCCCGGATGTCCACCTGGATATCAACATTGTGATGGTGGAGCTGAACGAGTATCTGGCCCAGCTGGGAGCCACATCGAATATATACCAGGATCTGCTGAGAGTGATCCTCAGCTCGGATTACCTGGAGGCCAACATGAGGTTTACCTGCCTGCAGATGCTCCTTAACTGTGGGGTCACCTTTCTGGTCACAGAGGTGTTTCCCTTTAGCTACTACGAGAAGATACTGCAGGTAATTATGGGTTTCTATTGGGTATAAAATCATTGGTTTAATTATTTAAAAATTATCCCATATTCCCAGGTGATTGCAGCTCAGGGAGCGGGACTGCGAGTATTGAATATCAAGGGAATCTGGGTGAAGGAGGAGCACATGCACTACATGTATGACATTGTGCGACGCTGCACGCAACTGGTGAAGCTATATGTCCCCTATATAGCCAATGACCGTTTGCTGGAGGAGATCGGAAAGTGCTGCACACGGCTACAAATCCTGGACATTTCCGGGGAGACAGACATCACCGAAATCGGAATCGATGCTCTGGCCAAAGGAGTCTGCGGCCCTTCACTCACAGTTGTCGACGTGGGCATGCCCGGCGAGGAGAATATCTGCTATTCCGACATTGCCCTGATCCTGGAACACTGTCCACATGTGGAGACCTTCTCCACGTACTCCTTTGTGGGCGCCTCCTTGAAGTTTATTTACGATAATGTAGATGATCGCTTTAAATGTCGGTTGAAGTATATCCACGATACGGGCACGGATGAGCCAACCCTCCAGGTGATCATGCAGACTTGTCCACGGCTGGAAACCCTTTACCTAGATTCTCCCAAGACGGGATGCCTCAGGGCTTTGCATACCCGCAACCTGAGGAAACTGAAGATCTACAAGTTTGTGGTGGCTGAGTTGCTTCCTTTGCTGGAGCGACCAATTGGCCAAAACCTGCGACATCTCACGATGATCAAGGGTTCGGGAAATCTCGAGCTGGGAAAGCTGGCGCGTCTGTGCCCTTCCCTGATCGACCTCGACTGCTACATGATTGATAGTCTGTCTTATGGACAGGCTCATGCCAAGTTCCATCAGCTGGAGGGCTTGGAGATCCTGAGTAGCGCCATCATGACAAGCTCCTTGAAGGCCTTCCTCTGCCAATCCACAGATCTCAAGCGGTTGGCTGTGGATACGGTGGATTTTACGGATGAGGATATAGTAAGGTATTCAATCAATATTTGTAAGAAATCTAATATGAACACATTTATTAACCAAAACTCTTTTTTCCAGCATATTTATGCAGCACGACTTTAAGGTTTTGGAGGATATTTGGTTCACACTCGCGCCAGAATTAACTGTGCAATCTGTGGAGGTAAGTTTTCACCATTTAATTAAGTATTTAATCTTAAACTATATATTTTAATAGTTACTGATGGACAGTTGCCCGGAACTGCAGTCCGTGGGTCAATTAACCGGATGGTCCTTGACGCCCGATGACTTGGCGCTGATTCGAGGACTTTTAAAGAGCGGCAATTCGAGCATTGTACTGACACCAAACGGTTTTCCAGCTTGAGTATTATTAAGACTTGCTATTATAATTGTTTTTTATTTCAAATTTATCTCGCTTAGCTTGAAATTATTAGTTTAAAATTTCCCTAACAACATTCCATCATTTATTAACTTAATTTTTTTTTTCTTTCCAGCGCCTGCAATAGCTCTAATGCTGCTGTCACACTCTCGTCAAGGGGAGCAAATGTTTTTGTAAAGAATTCAAGTGTTGTGTATTTGCTTGTGATATTATTAAAATAAAGTTAAAGTTAAATCAAATAAAAACACCTCTTAACGAGGTGAGATTAAAGTGACGATGGCACATTCAACTCTAAAAATTTCTCATACCAAATTTTTTGACGATTAATAGTTATTTAAACAAAAATATTTAAAAAGTTGTTAATTAGTTTCAAAATCGGCACGCTGCCTGTTTTGCCTTTTTTAATTTTTCAGCTAAGTGCCGATTTTGAAACTATTTAAAAACTTTTTAAGTATTTTTGTTTAAATAGCGAATTTTCCGAGATATGTGTTATATACCAAAAGTTGAGCAATTTCAAGGGCTATATGGCCTTGAGTGACTATCAAAATCGCTAGAGCCATTTTTAAGAAAACTTCAATAACTTAAACAAAAAAAATTAATTTTAATTATTTATTCTTAAATATTATATTTAGATAAATTATGTCAAGGCAAAGCTATTATTATTTCAAAATACCTTTCAAACGACATGTAGCTCGTTTCTGTAGCTTTAGTCGTTTAGAAGTTATGGGCGCGGGAAATCTGGATTTTTTTAGCTGTTTTCCCTCCAAACTAGCGGGAAACCCAAAAAGTCGTAGAACAAAAAATGTCCATCTCGAGCTGTTTAATAAAATAAAGGTACTTCCAGAACTCTTAAACAAAAAAATCGACACAAAGACAGACAGACAAACAACAGGACAAACGTTTTCATTTCGGAAAGGCCTTTAAAATCTTGTTTATTGAATATCTTTTGAACGGAGTATCGGATCAGGATGATCGAGGTGTCATTCGACGCGTATTTAAAGCTAGATCATGACAACATTAAAAATTTGGGGGTTTTTGCTCCACCGGCCCCAATAGATCAAATTTTCAAAATTTTTAATTTTGCACTTTCACTCCCATTTCTCCTAAACTAATACGTTTTTGAAAAATCTTAGTATGCAGTTTCAAAGAGGATTACAATACCTTTCGATCAAGATATAAATGGTTCTAATCGGACTATCGTAGCAGATTTTCAATTCTACGGCTGTATATAGTAGTCTCCTTGCGCACCACACCACAGTCTCGGTTCTCATCGTCACTACGTGGACTGCCGTCCACAGTGATTAAAATTTTGAAAAGTAACCGACTTCAGTGTGACCAGCTCCCAAACAAGAACTGCCAACTGTTTTTCCATCGCGACGAGTTGGCATCACCGCACAGCTGTGGCGGGGGGTTGCCATGGTGCCGACAATTGCCGACGTTTAATATACACACAATTTATTCACTGAAAACCAGCAAACGACCACAAAATAAACAAAGGGCCAAGAAAAGAAGATATTGCGCTGCACATCCATGGCACGTTCACTGGGAATCACCTGTTTGTTTGGAGCGGCGTCTGGCACCAGCGACACCTAGCAACCCTGCCAGCGACGTATACCTTTTATGCGCAAAAAAAAAGTGAAGAATCGTTCGGAACGGAGACGAAACGCCTGAATTTACACATGAATCTCATAATGAAGTAGCCCAAAAATAGCATTTAACCGTGCAGACACTCTCAATCCATCGAAAGCGCGACGTGGCAGTGATTTTCGTTGGCTATGAGAGCGCACAAAAGTAAAAGGAAGCATCCGCAGACGTCAGCAAGTACCGTTTGCCAGGCCGAATAAAGGAAGTAATAAGTAAATAAAAGAGCTCTGCGCGAGCGAGTCGTGGATATAAAGTAAAATAAATATAATAAGCAACAACGCGAAGTGAGCAATTAATTGAGAGAGCGGTAATTGTGGGGCGGCAGCGAGTGCCGTTGTCATGCATTTTGTTACACAGCAGCGGGCACAACAGCAGAACCAGCACCACCAGCAGAAGTCCACCTCCTCGTCGAGCTCCTCGCTGGCCTCCTCCTCCTCCTGCTCCGGATCGGGTTCGGGTTCTGGATCGGGATCGGGTTCGGGTCTGGGATCGCGCCTGGTCACCTTGCGCAAGTCATCCAGCCAGGGTGCTCTGCCCAAGTCCTTGGCCACCGCCCAGAGCCTGTTCCATCGTCCTTCGCATCACAGCAAGCACAAACGCACTGCCAGCTTGAATGCGGCGCCCATGTGAGTTGCCACGCCCCCATACATGCTATTAGATTAATCGAAAAATATATTACATATTCATTTTGCACAGAAAATAAAGTTATATCAAGGCTAATTTAGCAAAAAGAATTTATATTTAAATAAATAAAAAATATAGAGAAAGTTTGATTATTAAAATATGATGTAAGAATTAAAATTAAGAGTTTTCTCTATTTATTTAATATAATAGACACACATTAATGCATAAATTTGTTGAAAGTAAAAAGATAATCTCTCTTACCATACTGATCGGGTTTCTTTTTAATTGCGACAATCTATTAAAGTCCAGGCCATTATTTAAATGCCTATTAGGGTCAGATGGTGTTAATTTCCACAAAATGTATCCCATAATTAACATAGATCCCGAACTTAACGAATTCATCCTTGATATCATTTTTTTCTGTGCAAAATGAAACCCAAGAGTTATGCGTGTTAATTTGTGGTGTAGGTTTGCCCGCTGGTTTGCATGTTTAACCCATTGCTGCTGGTCATATTGCATGTCGTTTATACATATCTATGCCCCTTGTTACTCCTTTCAGTTTTCGGCTTATCTACCTACCTGTTAACCCCTTCCCCAGTAGCTCTTCCCACTCGTTGCCACCGGAGTGATAGTGCGAGGTGCCTGCCCCAGTCTCATTGCCACCTCCTCGTGCCACTTGCATTTTGATAGCCAGCTTTTGGAAGCTCTTGGTTGCGCAACAGTTGCCCTGCCTCAGCGATTCGCATTTTGGAGGAAAGAAGGAAAGAAGGAAAGGTACAGGGCGTATCGGCAGTGTAAGGCCCTGTGGGATATCGATTTTGTTTGAGCTAAAGCAGGCAGAAACTTTGCAGTTGGGAACGGCCAGTAAGCAAATGAAACATTTCTTGGCGAAATACGACTTACTTATTATCGTGCCTGCGCTGCTTATCAATTTATTTATTGAATGAAAGGGATCGCTAGTCAAATTAATAGATAACAAATTAATAATAACCATTTTCATTCAAATATTAAATGGAAAATTTGCCGTCCTAAATAGTTTATCGACCCTCAGGGTATTTAAATAAATAAACAGTAACCAAGTTATTTTTATATTTTCCCAACTCCATTCTACGAGTTCAGACAGTTCTTATGAATATGCATGGAGAGCAGGGAACTTACAGAATACATTAAGTAACCTATTCCATTCATAAATTTAGTTATTTATTAACAACAACTTGTTTAGGCTTAGCTGGTTGTAGTAAAAATTTAATTGCGGTGCTTAATCGTTTATCACATTTTAATTACATTTAGTTTGGGCAATAATTATATGTTGCCCAACACCAAAAGACTGTAATTAAAGTTAAATAATTAGGCAACTCTTGAAGGATTTCCACAATTTACAATATTTACAAATGCCTTTATAGTTTCGCTCACTCACTGTGTTTTTATAGCGAAATTATATATATTTTTTTGGTGTTTGTGCACTGAAGCGTTTTATACGTAATCCGAATGCCAACAAAAATATTTTGGATTAGCCTTGAGGCAGGTGATTGTAGTTGGAGACCCCCACAAGGTGTCTCCACGGCGGTATCCACTTTAAATATCCATTTCCATTTGGGGGAGTTCAGTATATCTGGAAATAAAGTCGTAAGAATTCCGCTAGCGTATGCAAAGTTCGACCAGTGGGTCGGCTCCTATCTCTCGGTCTGATTTTCCAACCCCAGAGCCAGGCAAACCGAACCAAACCGGGGGGATTTGTTGCCATTCTCGCGGCGGCTGCTCTCGAGTGCAAATCGGAACGTCGAGCTGGGATGACGTGCCCGGCACGAGCTCCCGCTTCTCAATTCTCTAGCTAGCTCTCGTCTCTCGTCTCTCGTCTCTCGTTTCTCGCGCCTCAATTCGCATTTTACGCCATCGCGTGCCTTAGAAACAAAACAACAAACAAACAAACAAACAAAAGCTAATGACAATCAACAAAGAGAACAAAACGGCAACTTGGCAAAAACTGCGCCACTGAACAGGGAAAATTAATTAAATAATTAACAGCAAACAGCGGAGCCGTGCGACGTGTGGGATAGTTCATAAATTAATGACATTTCGCCGAGCTGTGCTAAAAATACGAATTATTTTCTGCCGTGTTTACGTTTCGTCATCAATTCTTCGCGCTGGCCGATTCTGGTCTCTGCCAGACTTTTGGCCACTTTTTTGTGCCTTTCTTTTGTCGATTTTCGATTTTCGGGCCGCCTTTCAGCGATGACATAGATTTTGGCCGAACAATAAAAAGAACAGCGAACACCAATGCCGAAGGAGGAAGTAAAAAAGCCCCCGAGGAAAACGATAATCGTGGAACCAAAGAAGCCCAAGCGAAAGAAAATGTAATACATTTTCCACTCTTCACTTTATTGATTTTTCTCCGAGTTTAAGTGCTCTGAAGGTTCCTTTCCTCCCCATGCTGGCCAACACAAACATATAACAGTTCCAAACTCTAGGTGTTGTGGGTAATTGAAGTGGCTTATTTGTGCAGCTAAATGCCGTAGTTAGTTTTTATGGCCAGTGGCCGGAAATGCATTCTGCCCCCCAGGCACCCGGCTTTCATTTCCAAAAGGCCAAAGTTCAATAGAGGGTCTTGTGGGGGCACCACCACACCACCTAACATATCTATTATTCTAGCTTCTAGTCGGTGCAATTTCATTCGTAATTGCTGTCTGTCAGTAAAAGTAATTGTCTCTATCACTAATTGCGTGACATTAAAGAATGCTCGTTCCCAGAGATCACTTTTCCCTGACAAATACGCAAAAATTTGCATCAGAATTTCTTAGTCAGAGATATTAGAAATGCAACGACATTTATTGCTTTGATAAATTGTTCCCAGAACCGTGTGACGTATCTTATGAATTCCATGAAATTATTGCTTTTGTTTTTGTTTATTTCAAACTATAAATATTGTGTGTATCAACTAGAAACCCATAACTTATCCACCCCCCAATAAAAATTCCCCAGAAAATTATCTTTGAAAACAAATAAAATGTCGCTTTGTCAAGTCTATAAATAACATTGATCTTTTGCAATATCACGAGTTTTTATCTCGGATCTTTGTCATATTCTCGGAATGTGTTAACCACCACAATTAAGGGGGTGTTCTAGACATTATCCGAATACTGTTATCGCAAAATAGGCCCTGGAGGCTTCTGAAAGTATATATACTGGCAAAGAGTGCCCAAAAGTAATCATATAAACCAAATAATGGTGTGTTTATCATCGCCACTCATTGGCATATATTTAATCTCCCAATTTCTGAGAGGAAACAATCTCGTTCAAGTTCCAACTCAATTCATTCACTCTTAAATGTTTGAAATAACTAAAAAACGGGGTTAGCTATATACACTTTGTTATTCCCGGTCTTATCTGAGATGGCGTTCGCAACCCTTGAACCTCCCTTAAGCTCTCACAGAGACATTATTTCTATATACTCACAGTATAGCCCCCAGTGTGGATTATCTCTGATCTTTCACACATTCGCAATTATAAATACATACGTAATTGTGGGGGCATCGTAATCGTCGTTTAATGGCTTTTACTCCACTCATTTTTTGTTTACTCAATTCGCGATGTGTGTGCCTCGAATGTTTTTCATCCCAGCAAAGTATACTCCATGTTACATGAACTTGAACCCAGCTGATAAGGATGTTTGAGCTTATTTCCATGGTAGATTCTCTATTTAATCAAAGGGTATTTGGCCTTCTGCAAATGGTGGAAAGATAAGGTTTGATTATCTTTATGGAGAGTATTAGGGTAGGCGGCTGTATTACAACTTTGTTGTGCTAAAGGGTACTCCTGAACTTAGAATGTTTAAAAAATCATTAAAGCTGAATGTGTCACAATGAAATTTGCATATGTAACCTTTATATATAGCCTGTGGGTGCAGTCGCCCTTTAACAAGCATATTTAAAAAACAGTTGTGTTTTGCTTTAAATACCTAATAATACCCAATACATTTTCCCCAGTTTTGTAATTGTTCTGTGCGCCTCAGTTCGGAATAGGAAAGTGGGTTAAATCGCTTTAGGCTTTATTGGTTTGAACAAATACACTCGAAAGTTAGCCGCCTTGTCATGACCATTAGACGCTTTATCAAAAGCTAAGCCACGGACGGGAGTATCTTATCGCCGCTTATCAGTGCCAAACCGCGTATATGTATATATTAAAAATAATAACAATTGTGTGTCACGACACATACACGCCCACACGGTCTGGGAGAGTATAGTGCACAATAGAATTGATTACAATCGTTTAATGGCAATTGGTACACCATTCCGTCGCAGCCCACGGAGGCAAGAGCACGTCTAATTGAAAATAATATACTCGTACTCGTCCATATTGCTGACTCTTCGAGGCGCGTACAAAATGTTGCGGCGAACGTTGCGAAAAAGTCGGAAACCCCGGGTTCTCTGGTATGCTAGCTCTCCGTAGACCATGGGAAACTATCTCACAAGTGCTATCAACGTGGCGAACAATTAACGGAAATTACTTAAAAGCGAAATTACTTAAGCCGGCGATCAGTTAAGGCTGCTCCTATGTCTTCTTAACAATTGTTAATTGACAGTTGTCCTTATCGTGAACGATGACTAATAATGCTGATTGTGGCTTTGGCGGAAACATTAATGAGTCTTTGTGCAGATCGTTGGCAATTTGTTAATCCGCCAAGGCCATTGAACTTGTGGAAATAATTTGCGTAATCGAGATTTAATCACTGCGAGAATTTGAGAAGAATTTATGAATTTCTCTTTGTTGAGAATTTTGCTTTCTCTTTGGCGGAAGTATTTTTATTTTGTTTATATGTTTTCTAATGAGATATAAATTTTAATAAATGAGTGTCTCTTTAACTTCTTATATGTGAAAGAATTTAATTTAATATCCTTTTAATAAGCACTTCAATGTCTTCATGAAATGGTTTATTTTTCTTTGCTCCTTAATTCCTTGGCTGTGTCTTTGTTTGACAAGAAAAATATTTGGCATTATCAGCCTAAAAGAATTAATTATATAGTCGCTTATAAAAAATGTCAAGTGGACCCACCTGTGGTCGCCACCTTATCTGCTTTACTTGGAACTAATTTTCTTAATGAATTGCAACCTGGCTAGCAGGAGTTTCTTGATCTTAAAAGAATAGAATATAATAGAAAATTGTAATGAAAAAGGGAAACAAAGTAAGGAAAAACTATTAGGTGAAGGCTTAGAATTAATTCAAGCATAAGAAAGTTCTTTCATTAAATGTCCTTGCTAGAATTAAATAGAAAATATTTCGAAAATACTGAGAAAGATTACTGTTGAATGTTAGAAGTTATAAAACTATTCTAGTATCCTTAGTTGGTGTAATGTAGATTCTTACCTCAAAGGGTTTCCCCCCTAATCTCCTTTGGAGTCCTTTAAAATATATCATTGTGGATGTATTAGAAGTACTTAGTCCCCTTTGTAGCTGTTCCATCGTTTTGTTGGGCATGTCTTTTCATTTGGCATTTGTTCTTTTGATTTGTTTATATATGCATTTTATTGTAGGATTAAAGATATTGATATAACCAACCCAACAACATCAAGTGTAACCATAACCACTGCAACTGCCGATAAACCGAGCAGTAGCAAGACCCCTGCCAATGCCAACATGATACCCGAGACCACCACCCAGCCCGATCAGCTCCAGTCACAGTCTCCGTCACAGTCACAGTCAGAGTCGCCGTCGCCGTCACCGAGCCATCCGGTGGAGGATAGCCCAGAGCCCAGAGAGAATTCCCCCCAGCAGCAGCAATCGCAGCCGGAGGAGGAACAGGCGGATGCCGAAAGGACGACGACGACTGCTGGTAGCAATGGTGGCGACAGGTAGGTGTGGGATCAATGCTCCAGAAACTCTCCAGCCAGGCCTTGGTCCAATTCCGTAAGAGAATCCATCAAATACCTTCCAAATTTGCATGCCTAGTTCAAGAGTTTTTCCCATTTAATCTCGGTGTAGATCGTAGTCGGAGTGATAAGTTGATCCCCTTACTAACTCCGTTTCCCAAATGCCATTACAGGCGCGATTCCATCACCGAGGAGATCACGATTACCAGCACCACAAACAGCACTTTAAGCACCAAACTCCTGACCATTCAGGAGGCTACCGGTGGCCTAGAGCAGAGCGGCGTCTCCAAATCGTTGTCCTCCAAACAGAGCGCTTCCACAGCCACAGCCGGCGGCTCTCCACCTGGAGCAGCTGGAGCCTCGCTCGCCGCACAGCGAAATGAGTCCTCGGGCAGCAACCTCAGTCTAACCCAGGCCGTCTCTTCCACTAGTCCCCCTGGGCCCACTTCCAGTACAACTGCCCAAGGTGCCACGCCTAGCATTAATATAGTGGGCAGCGGCGAGTCGAGCCGAGATCAGCCGGTGCAGAGCGCCGACTCCAACGGATTTACCGCCCCAGGTGGCTCCCTGACGGACAGCCCAGGCAGCCGAAAGAGCTCCACCAGCTCCAAGGGCAAGGGCGCCAGTCAAGCGAAGTTGTCCACATCCAGCAGCGGACGCGATGAGGTGAGTGGAGAGAAAGCTGTGGGAAATGTAATATTAAAAGGGGGAATTCCAGGTATTTCGGTAACTTTGATAAGCCTTTAAATTGTATTAATTTTACAGATTAGAATACAAAATATGAGTCATACTTTGGGACACTCTTGCAGCCCTCATAAAAATGCATTTGGAAAAGTCTTTAACAGAACTTTACGACTTTTTCTGCCATATGCTGCCGAGTAATGATTCATAATTTATGACCAGTCTTGTGGTAAATGACCAACATGACATTGTATGCCAACTTCAGGGGGTTGAAAGACTGTAACATTTTTAAAAAAAATATTCTTTATAACCCTAACATCATAGCTAAAAATACCCAGCATTATTTCGAGAAGCAGTGAGCGCTCAAAGTCAGCGCCACCAAAGGAAACTTCGAGTGGTTTATGGTTTGGCAGAAAGTTTCTTAAATGTGAGCATGATAATTCAAAAGGTTAACTAATTAGGCAAAACAAATTAAGTTTGCAAGTGGTGAGGTCTATTTCGTCATAATTTTTACTTGGGAAAAAGTAATTACTAAATTAAAACATTATTTGCGATGACGTGGTGGTTGAAGTAACTGAATTGCATAGAAAATATACTATTTGTTTTACATATAAACTATTTTTTGTTAGTTTTATTGTTTTTAATATATTTTTTAAAGTTTTTCAAGAAGCAAGTAGTTTTAAGTTATATAATTTGTTACGAATACTTTTCGTCCTTAAACTATTAGGAAGTCAAAGCATATGGACAAACCTTTAACAAATGCATACTCCTTAGACTCTAGTTTCCTTATAAATAATTAATTTGATATCTAAAGTTCTTAACAAAAAAGTTTTTAAACAGATTTCAAGTACAATTGCCTTTCCCATATCATTTTTTAATGTTAAGGGCTTGTCGCCAAACCCACAACTATACCTATTTCGTATTTAAATTTGGAAGAAAAGCTTGACAAGCTTTCAAAACTAGCAAACTTTGTTGATTCGAACCATTAGCACCACAAAACACACACGCACACCCCGAAAAAGGTGTGAAATGGCCGCAGCTAAGTGCTCAAATCAAATTAAAATACACTCGAGTGAGAGCGATCGATGGCTGAAAATCTGGATAGATAGATAGTTGGATCGACAGACAGACATATCGAGATTAACAACTGCACAAGTGACCATACAACAGCTCAATCTAATCGCTGGGGGCGATAAGGAGGAGCATATGTGAGTATGTATTGTTTACATTCTCTCACACCTGGCGCGGGCAGCTGATTAGAATCACCCTTCAATGCGAAAGCTCGCCACATAAACTGTTCGTAGGTCCAAGCTTTTTCGCTTCCCAACCCATTGATAACGCTCCGTTGACGTTGGCCCCGCTCTGCTGGCAATAGCAAATTAGAACTCAATAAGCGACGAGGCGTCTCAGCGAATGCCAAAAAAAAAAACATAAAAAATAATAACGATCGGTGGTGCTTCAGCGCGAACTTTGTGTAAATAATTGGGGGTCGTAAACGAACAACAAGCGTGTGGTGTGTGATAAGAGGTAAAGCCAAACACCTGGCCGAAGAGTAGTTTCCTAGGAACAACCGGTGAATCACCCCGAAAAACGAAAAGCGAAAAAAAAAGAGTTAACAAGCAGAGCGAACAGGTGGCCAAAACCAAAGATATCGAATCTGAACGGGGGCTGTGGTGCCATTAAGTTAGACCTAAAATGTTTGTTCACGCCGCCACAGTTCACCAAATAAATGGAAATCCTCATGGTGTTTGATCAGCTCTCCCTCTCGCTTGTCTCCCAGCAGGACATCTCCCAGCACCGCCTGAGCGATCTGACCCCGCACGAACTGAGCCTGCTGCGCGTCGACAGGGAGCAACAGGTGACCAGCAGCAGTTCCACCTCCAACGAGAAGCCAGCCAAGCCCTCGCGGCTATCGGAGCGGGCCAAGAAGAAGTCCTGGTACAACGTCATCTATCCCAACTACAAGTCGCGGGCCGAGGACTTCAAGAAGCTCTTCAAGGACGTGCCCAACGATGAGCGTCTGATTGTGGGTGAGTTATTCAATCAACAGCTCGTAATGATTACGTTCAGGGGAATTAGTCACGTTCAGTTTGAAAGAGACTTCCCTGCATAGATATAGCAAGTTAAAGTATTGTAAAAGATGAAAATTCATCACGTAACGAATCAGTAAATATCTGTACATTATAATGATCGTATTTTTAATGAGTAATTTATGAATATTCAAAAATGGTTGTGAATTGACAGCCATAAAACATAAACGCAAAATGAAAGTGCTATAATTTTCAATTAACATTCAGAGTGCGTTCAATTATAAAAGAAATATTTGTGGTTAAATGCGTAAAAGCGTACCCTACTTTATTCTGTGTTTAATCTTAAATTCTTAATTAGATGCGATCTTTGATTGCGCTAGAGCTTAGGTATATCCATAATATATATAGAGAAGGAAATTTGTGCTACGAACTATTACTTGTCAATGCTAAAAAGGGTTCTGAGAATTGTAAAAAATGAAAGTAATTAGTATTGAATTTAGGAACTTGGTCTAGAAATTACTTGTACTCCAATTAATTTACTTAAGCTTTAAATAGAAGCAGTAGAATCCGGCTCGAAGGGCCAAATGTTGCGGAGGGAGAAGTAGAAAGTAATCATTATCGAGTATAGAAACTTGGTTTAGATAACCTTTTAGTCCAATTAATTTACCTAAGCTTTATATCGAAATAAGTAAGCAATAGAATCCGGCTCGAAGGACCAAATGTTGCGGAGTGAGTGTGATTGGAAAAATGAGAAAGTAATCATTATCGAGTTTAAAAACTTAGTTCAGAAATCACTTTTAGTCCAAATCATTTACCTAAGTAATCATTAGTAATTAGAAATAGCTTTTAATCCAATCATTTTACTTAAACTTTACTTTCTTTTCCAGACTACTCGTGTGCTTTGCAACGTGACATCCTCGTCCAGGGCCGCCTGTACGTTTCACAGAACTACGTCTGCTTCCATGCCAACATCTTCAGCTGGGAGACGTACGTGAGCATCAAGTGGAAGGATGTGACGGCCATAACCAAGGAGAAGACAGCTCTGGTCATACCCAATGCCATTTCGATAGCCAGCGGCAAGGACAAGTACTTCTTTGCCACGTTCACCTCGCGCGACAAGAGTTTCTTGATGCTCTTTCGCGTCTGGCAGAACACGCTGATGAACAAGCAGTTCTCGCCGCAAGAGATTTGGAAATATGTGCACAACTGCTACGGCGAAGAGCTGGGCCTGACCACCGACGACGAGGACTACATCGATCCCACGCTGGACAACGACAACGAGACGGACTTCGACTTCCAGACGGCCATCGATGACGATAGCCAGTCGCAGCGCCAGTCGCAGCAATCGAATCAGTCCACGCAGTCAAATCCCCAGCTGCCGCCACAGAGCGGCAACAGCAGCGCCAGCAGCGGCGGCGGCGGTGCCGGTGCAAGAGCCAGTGCTCCGCGAAAGTCTAAGACGAAATACTTCTTCAACTCCTCCAAATCCTCGGCCAACGCCTCGGCCAGTGGCTCCGATAACAATAAGACCAGGGAAAGCTCTCGCAAGCTAAACAAGAAGATGAAGCAGAATGCCAAGGAGCTCACCCTCAGCTCCGTGAAGCCCGCTGAGCAGTCGGTAAGCGTCACCATGGCCCCCGTCGTGACCAGCGCCAGTGGCAGCGGCAGCACAACAGCCGGCTCCACCACAGCCTCCTCCTCCACCATCGCCAACCACACGGCGGGCTCTGGCTCTGGATCGGTCTCGGGATCAGGCACGGCCGCAGCCAGCGGCAGTGGCAGCGATAAGAAGAGCGCCGAGAAAAAGGTCAGCACGAGCTCTAACGCGTCCGCCTTAGCGGCAGCTATTACTGCCACTTCCGCTGCCGCATCCGCTTCCGGCTCTGGCACAGCTCTGGAACCCAAGCTGGAATCAAAGCGAAAGCCAAGCAAAAAAGGTGGCAAAAACGTGGACGAGACTGTGCCCACGGATGTCTCTGATTCGTCGGACTCGGAGGAGAATAATGTGCCGTAAGTTCTGCAAATCGATTAAATATTCAGATTTATTATGATAATAAGAAAATAATTAATAATATCTCTCCTTATCCCACAGCTTTGTGCCCACCACAGAGTGCACGTCGACGCACGAGGGTCGCCAGATCGTCCACACCATTCTGCCCATCAGTGTGGACACTCTGTTCAATCTGCTATTCAGCAAGTCCAAATTTATCACCGACTTCCATGCCATGCGCAAGTCCACGGACCTCATATTGGGCGAGTGGTCCAAGAACGAGGAGGGTCTCAATGTGCGCACCGTGAACGTCACAGTTCAATTGGCCGCCTCGGTGGGACCCAAGACCTCAAAGGTGAGTGTGCAGCAAGCTCAAAATAGAATAGAGCAAATAAACTGATTGCAAACTGCATATATTTAGGTAACTGAGTACCAAACCATGCGGGAGTGCAGCAAGCCGGGCGAGCTGTATTCCATAGACGTAAATAGTGTTAATGCAGGCATTCCATACGCGGACAGTTTCAGTGTGCTCATACACTTCTGCCTGGCCAGGTGAGTCATCCATCAAGCACTCTTGCCATTCTAAGTCCCATTCCTGAACAACATTAACTTTTTATACCCGGTACCCATACGGTAGAAGGGTATTATAAGTCTATCCGTCTGTCCGCCCGTCCTTGTGAAACAACAGATCTCAGAGACTATAAGAGCTGAGTTACCAAATTCGGTGACAACATTGGATTCTGTAGCACGCAGATCGTTTGTTTTAAAATTTGGAAACGCCCTCTTCGCCCTTAAAAATCATAAAAAACTGTATATAAGCTATAATCGTAATTTTTGGCTTAAAGTAAATATATATAATAAATTAGTAGGCATTCGCGGACATGTTCTGAAAATTTAAGTAAAATCGGATGGTAAACATGGAAGTTATTAAACAATAAAGTTTCTGTTTATGCTTCTTAAAGCTACGTTCACTATCAACATCTCTCTCTCAAAAGCTAAGTACTCAGACACGCGAAAAGTGTTCCGAAGCAAAGGTCAATAGTCACCTTCTCGCTCTATCGCACTGCTTAGGAACACTTTTCGGGTGTCTGAGTACTTTTGAGCTTTTGAGAGAGAGATGTTGATAGTGCAGTGCGTGTTGCTCAACATGTCCCTAGCAACATTTGTCTATTTTTGGTGTTGCTCAACATGTTTCTAGCAACTTTTATCTTCATTTCTCAACATTTTCTTTTTTCCATGTTCATGTCTAATTTAATTTCACCCACAATGCTTTGGGTACCGGGTATCTCTCAGTTGGTCACACTCGACTGGAGCTTTCCAACTTGTTTAATTTCCCCTCTTTCATTATGTTTTCTTAAAGAACTGTTGACGACCACACGATGCTATCGATTCACACCCAGATCAAGTACAAGAAATCCATTTGGGGCGTTGTCAAGGGCTTCATCGAGAAGAACACGTGGGCGGGACTGGAGGATTTCTTCGGGGCCCAGCTGCATGCGCTACAGAGCGAGACTTGCATTCCGCCCGCCAAGGGGAAGGGACGCAGGCCGAGGAGAGGTAAGCAAATCAATTTAACTAACCACTCTAACCGATTAACTACAATGCAACAACCACAACAACAAGAACAACAACAAATACAGCCACATAGCAAAGCAATTTATCTTTAAATAAATTCAATTAATTGAATCAGAGTACGAATCCGATAACACTGCCAAAAGCCAATTGCCAATTGCTTCTTCTAACCTTACACAAAAAAAAAACGCACGCATGACCACAACATCGACATCAACATCATGATAACAAAAACAACAACCAAAAGCCACAACCAGCTACAACAACCAACATACATCACAGGCATGATTCAGCAGTCCGCAACATCAACATCGACATCATCCGCCAAAAAGGCCACAACCAGTACGGACAATGACAGCATTCACGGGTCGCCTTCGCCGCATAATCCCCATGAGACGCAGACGTCGCAGCATCAGCACCTGCACATGCACCATCATCACCATCATCACGGCCAGCACGATCACAGGCATTCCTCGCACCATCATCATCAGCCTAACCATCATCAGCATCCCCATTGGCATCATCGTAAGGCTATCTTTCAGTCGAGCAGCAGAGGTACAGCTTGAATTAATTGGATCTTATCCTAGCCCCGGCAAATTGTCACAGGGGAAGCGTTGAAGTTTATCCTAGCCTGCCTTGATTATTTCGATTTTATTTACAGTTCCTAGCAGTTGTTAATGCGGCTATGACACTGCATTAAAATCTTGATTAATTTGAGTTTTCATTAGAGGCTTGACAGCAACCATGGGGTTTTACCTAAGCGCGAGCAAAACGACTATAGAGCACTTTCAATGAGAGATTAATTCATTAATTTAATTTAATTTAAAAAAGGCGGTCACACTCAAAAGATAAAATCTTTTTGGGGTTGCAAACTGTTTTACCGTCTGAGTACTAGGCTTAAATGACCAACCCGATAGGTCTATCGAAAAAATTACTAGACAAAAAATTAGTTCAATAGAAAATACCATCTTCAATGCATTAAATTATATTGTAAAAGTATATTAAATTCTCACTGTTTCTCATTGTTTACAATTTAAATTGGTATGACCGCATAACGAAAAAAATTCCGAACCGAACCACACATATAGTTGTCTCAAGGTTCTAATGAAGCCTCTAATGAATAAAAACTTGTGCCCTGTATCATAGCCGCATAATCATTTTAAAACTCTGCTTGAGGCAGGCATATTTTTAAACTAATCTTAACTTATTTTGAGGTTTATTTATCTGCAGTCCTCTAGAAAAGGAGTTATATATGCTGTCAGCTTATCATTTAACGACTTGGGTAGCAGATTGTATTGTTTCTTATCTAGCACGCGAAGGCAGACAACAAAATTTGGCAAAAAAAACATAAGAAAAACTAATTAGGTCTCTAGGAGAAGTATGATGCGTTAGGTTTTTCTTTAAGGGATTACTATAATAGATAAATAGATCAAGTAAAAGTGCAATGAACTCATATATGTAAGACTGTAAAGAAGAGGCAGAGTAACAGCAGTATACCAGCAGAATGTAAACTACAGTAGAGTACCAGTTGAGCTTGAAACAACAGCAGAAAAATAGCAGAACAACAACAGAAAAAAAGCAGAACGTTAGCAGTAGCAGCACAATACGGGCAGTATTACAGCAGAGGATCAGCAGGAGTAGACGAAAGGAACAGCAGAGAGACAGGAGAGCAACAGCAGAATATTAGCAGTACAGCAGCAGAATACGAGCAGTATAACGGCAGAGGATCAGCAGAGTGACATTCGGAGAGAAAAAATGCATCAAGAGCAGAAAAAAAAAATACGAAAACTAAAAAGAAATCTTGAAATTTTTCACCATCTTATACTTTTCTACTTAATCTAAAACTTACATAAATAAACTCGAACTGAGCTAGTAACTCCGCTTACATATATTAGAAGTCTAGGAACTTGAGAGGATTACAAACACATATTTAGAATGATATTAAATATTAACTTTATTATACAGTTAACTACAGCAATATAAATGATTGATTAGCCATAAATTCTACAGAGATAGTGACCATTCATTAACCATGGAACTTGACCTTCCCTTTGGAATGCTTCCCCTTTTTTCTATTAATCGAACTATTTTTCCCAACTGTAATGCTTACTTTTCCTTGCCTTTATCAAAGCTTTGCTTCGATAAGATTTCGTTTCATTTTCTATGAACTTTAGTCCCCTTGTGTCAACTAGCCAGCCGGACGACGACCATAACTTGCCTTTTATTACAGCCTGATTTATTTACTAGTTAATCGATCTTTTGTTGTACTCTTAATGTTGTGATTCTGTTGCCCAGCACCGCCGACACACGCACTGCTTATATTCAGTTTGAATTTTTTCGTTCGAATAATTTGATTTCTAACCGTTGCCATTTGCCATTCCTCTCGACGCGCTCGTCACCCCGTTTCTCCGCAGGTACCGCCACACAAATCCGACCCCTGGAGGAGGCAGGCGGCACGGCACAGGCCAACCTCACCGGCGGCGACCCCCTGGAGACCCAAATGCTGTCTGCGGGAGGCGTCGCTGGGGCGGCCGGCGTCGGCGCCGCCTCCAGTCATCCGCTGCTGCTCGAGGGCGGCAAGCTGCAGCAGCATCAGTTGCACCATCACCACCATCAGCACAAGGTGCAGCAGCATCTCCAGCAGCAGCAGCACCAGCAGCAGCAGCAGCAGCAGTTGCACCTGGGCGGCGGCGGCGGCGACGGCCAGCAGCTGGCGCAGGGA
The DNA here is from genome assembly GCA_008042795.1 of Drosophila asahinai. Classification (NCBI taxonomy): domain Eukaryota; kingdom Metazoa; phylum Arthropoda; class Insecta; order Diptera; family Drosophilidae; genus Drosophila; species Drosophila asahinai. Next base: position 21,098 of record VNJZ01012218.1, read on the forward strand.
CACAGCAGACTCAAACACAAGGGCTTGTCGTTGTTGGTTATACTGTTGCTGTGCTTGATGCTGGCATTAAATGTGATATTATTACTTAAGCTCTGGAAGCTGGAGGAACGGATTGATGTGGATCTCAGTCGGCGGGCGCGCCTGCCCAGTTTGGGGGCCTTAAAGTGAGTTTCCAAGAGATTTACTTCCCTTTTTCCCTTTTCCTAATTTTTGTGGCTCTCCCAGGGAACTGCCAAACACGAATCAGGAGTGGCTGGAGCTGCTGCGCGACCAGGAGATGGCGCACGAGGATGAGCTGCACAAGTGGCAGCAGGTGCTGCAGACGGCCATCGATCTGCTGAAAAAGGTGAGCATTGTCTGCCAAAAGATCTACAACGATGACCACCTGCGTCAGAGCATTGAGTCCATGTCGATGGCGGCGGCAACGCACACTGAATTCTAAGCATCTCATTTTCACGGTGAAATAACGAAGAGCCACTTCCCAAGCCAACAGCAAGCGAAACCAGCAAGCGACAACTAATTGTAACCTTAACACTCACAACAAACATACAAACACACACACATGTATACACGAACAGTGCGTTTCATGATGGGCAGCTTAGTTGATCGATGAATCTACAGAGATTTAACAATATTAAGTTTAATAGTTTATTTATTTAAAGTATGCTTTCTTTTATATTTATTTAAATATTTGCATAATAGAGGTAAAAAAATAAGGAAATAAAATTATAGTTTACTAGATAATATATTTAAAATCTTCTTTCTTTTTTATTTAGTTAAATATTTACAACCAAAATAAGGAAATAAAAAATATAGCTTAGTAGATAATTTATTTAAAAACTCCTATTTTCAAATTAAAACGAATTCGTTGAATTTAAAACAAGTTTCCTGAAGTTATATTAAGTTTAAATCGTTCAAGTCTTAGAAATTTTCTATACAACACAAGGGTTCTTTGCTAAATGTTAAACGCTCGTCTGAACATTTTGAAACGCACTGTACTAGCGGGCATTTGTTACTGATCTCTCTTAGTTAGCAAAACACAAAAAACCCCGAAATTGTTGCATGTTCTTCTGCGTCGAGAATGGCCTACCCTCTGGCCCACTGACTGAAGCGATAAATGTTGCAAGAATCGTGAATCGATAAACCCAAGCTTTAACCATTGATTTTCAACATATATATCGCAACCAGAGAGAGAGAGCAACTTCTTAGAAATAAGTTTTGTATTCCGTAAAGCAAACTTGAGGCCAACAAAATTTTGTTAAATGATTTTATGAAATGTAAAATAAATTTAATAATCACTTTGGTTCGTTTCCAAAAACTAAATGCAAAAGTTCAGAGCGAGGAAAAGCGGGAAAAACAAAACAAATTCCTGAGCAAACACAAACACAAACTCACTGTAGAAATGTTGTACTTTTTGTAAGTAATCTTAGTTTTTTCTTAATTTTTCTATGTAGAAACTAATCATTTTCGCACTCACCTAACTATTCTTTGTGTTTTACTAATCCGTTTAATCTTTTTCCGTGTGTAGATCTTGATTTGCCTCGTTTTTAACCCGTTTACTCAAATATTTTGTTTGTTTTTTCAGACTGAAAGAACTTTGGCTGAAATTATTGTACGCTAGCATTAAAAACCGAAGTCTTTGTGCAATTTCAATTAATCCAATCCAATTGTCTTCGACACACACGCGAGCAAAAGCTCCCAAAAAGAAAGAAACTCTGAAATTGAATTTGAAATTCAACTAAAATTTAGTCACAAACCCACTGCACAGATGAGAAGCATAGGAAAACAAATCGATTTGTCATCAATACACATTTATCATTATGTTTTAAGCTTAAGGAAGGCAACGTGTAATTTATAAGTCATAAGTAGCTGCATTTTAGTTAGATTAGAGCAATTGTTTTCGTTTTGTGAACACGGCATTTATGTTTGCTTGGCTTTGCGTTAGACAAGTGTATCTACAAATTCCTCAAGTATTTCATATCTCACAAAACATACCAAAAACAGGAAAGGGAAAATCAAAGAGCCCCCTGAATTTTTGTTTTAGAAAATTCATTTACGTGTCAAGCAAGCGCAAAGCAAAACTGGCAAACTGAAAACTAAAGAGTATATAAATATATATAATATTAGCCTACGGTATATAATATAATTGCCAGTCTTTGGCTAGAGGAAATTTGATAAAAACGATTATACAAAACGTTTATTGTGTACAATATTTTTGTAAAACCAAATCGTTTTCTTTTGTACAACTCCTCCTAACTCTTTACCCTTGACCCGTTTTTTGGCGCCCGTTTACAGTCGATACCGATACCGATACCAATACACAAATCAGCAACCAGAAACTATTCAAACTATTCAAATTAAAAAATTGCTAAGCATACTCTATATACACTATATATATGTACCATATATATATATATGCATATATAGCCAAGTATTGTTAGTCTGTAGAAGTTGCATTTTAAATTAAACAAACACAAGGCAAAAGTAAACAAAAACAAATACAAAAGCAACCAGCAAATACATTTAGTTCTAAGCTGAGCAAGTTTGAGTGTTGGCTCTGACGCCTCCGTTAAAAAAATAAAAACTTCTTGTCAAATTAATTTTGGCCGTCGCAGAATTGGCTTAAAAGATTTGTGTCACAAAAGTTAGGCTTAGTAAACCAGAGAATACAAGAATAAGCAACCGAATGTTAAGCAGCAGTAATACAAATTCTAATTTATTATAAAATCAAATGAATAAAAAATAAAAAACTGAAAAGCTGTGTTTCCACTTATTTTGTTTCTCTTATAAAGAGAGTTACTTATATTAATTTTTATATTATGGGGTTTCAAAATGTATATCTGCTCTAGATCTTAACATAAATTAATTTCTTCTACAGTAACAATATATATTTGTACACCTTTTCAGTGGTATTTTTTTCCTGAAATATGTCCATCTTTCATGTGGATTTGGAAGCAGGTTTGAAGCAGGCGATCGGGGTAAATCCTACTGATTCTGTTACTGCTCTGCTTTCCATGAATTCATGAATTATATACAGAACGCAGCAGCGTTCGATTCAGGTGTACCTGAATTTCTCCCTTACAACATACTGAATTGGGAATGCCTCCCTAAGGTCATCCCTGTTACACATAAAATTCGACACAGATACGTTCACCACATGAATTAAAATCTTTACTGGGTTTTATAAACAAAAATTGAAGTGTGATTTATTCACGCTTTTATTAAATCCAATCCTTGAATGGTTAACAGTTTCCTAATTTATGAACCAGGTAGTGTTATATGAAGTCTGCCTTTTCTTTATCCTTGAAGTGAACTTTAAATTTGAAGTAAGTTTCCATATGGTTATCAAAAGATTCTCCTTCTGATGGCAGGGAAGCTGTATGAAGATGCGAATATTATCTAATCTGATTGGATGTATCTTATATATCTCGATCGGGAGTTCTCAGTATCCTTAGACACGCCAGCGATCAGTGGAAAGCGGCGCGTTTTTAATAGACCCTTCGGGTTCCTTAGCCTTTCGCATTGGGAGACGGGATGTCTTCGGGGTCTTCGGGATCTTGGGCGTTGCCATCGGAGGTGTCTTTTCCTTGGGAATGCGATCCGCCTTCTCCTTCGGACCGCGATTCGGCCTCTTTGGGGATAGCGGCTGTCGATTGTCCAGACTGGAGTTGGACTTGCCGGGCTTCTGTTTGTTCCGGGATGTGCCTAGGTTCGTCATCTCCTTGCGGTGAGTGCGGGACCCCTTCTTCGACTTAGGGTTCGGGGACTTCTGAGGCGGCTGGCGGTCAACGGACTCGGCTTTGGGTCTGGTACGAACAATGGTCATCTTCTCCACCAGTTTGGCGATGATCTCCTTTTTGACCGGCGGCTGGAGTTTCATGAATGTCTGCTTCTTCGTCAGGTGCGAGGCTGTGACAGCGTTTGGCGGACAAGTGGATTCGGACTCCAGAGTACGCAAGGACGCCGTTGCACGCAACACCTTCTTGCGAGGAAGCTGCAAGTTCTTTTTCCATTCCCTGGAAATGGGGCTTGCATCTTCATCGACTTTCCTGCGAATCCCATTACGGGCTCCAATTGAAAAGTCCTTCAATTGGGACTCAGAAGCATGTTTGCGGCGGCGCTCCATCACCAGGTCGTAAATGGAGACTATCTGCGAATCGCGAAGAGAAGACATTGTTACTTAAATATGCAATGCTGCTGAATAATACTTCTTAATAATTGTGTAAGGTAAATCTGTGTTAAAACGGTAAGCGTTCTGAGCACTTCTAGCTAGTCTAGCTGGTTGTTTGTACTGAATGATTTTGACCTGAAAACCTGATGGGTTAAAAAGGGAAAGGTAACTTGATGTCGAAATTCCATCCTGAGAGAAGGGTTTTTTTTTTAATATCTATTAAATCAAATATTTCTGATAATAAAATAAAAAAAATATTTATTTGGATTATAGATTTAAGGTGTGGTTTCTATCCTGGGAACTATATAAACATTTTAAAGCATACTTTTCGGCGTAGCCTGAAGTTCGTCTGTGGCGCCAAGGTAAAATTATATTCAAGTATACATTCTGTAAAATAAATAACCAAAAAATCAATGAAGAGCAAAACAAAATTAATTAATTACATACTTAAGACTTAAAAATAATTTAATTCAGTTAATTTAGCTTCCAAATTAAGTATGCATATTTATATAATGATTCTTTATATTTTGCGTTTATTTTTAACGCCCCTTTGGTTTTGTGAAGCCTTATCTGAACTTAAAATCGGTAACGACCCAATTCTGATTGTCCTGCTTTATTTCCCAATTCGCTCAAGTTCAAGACCCTACAAGAAATCCGCGTGACGCCAAATGACTAAGATCACCGACTTTGTGTCGCTTCTTTTGTTGCATTACAGCTCTCCCCGGGGCTATATCAACAAATGCGAAACCTCTCTGCCTGATAAGAGTTCAAGTTCATTAAACCGCGAACAAATCAGGAACAATTTTGTCATATAAAGAGTACGTTTTCATGGGGCTTGAGTGTAGGGAGGTTTAAGTAAGTGCAGTGTATGTATTTTTATATGATTATTTTTAAAAATAAATTCAAATCATAGAGATTTTGTTAAAGACAAGGAGAAATTTTGGATTTATTGATGTTTTAGAAGTAAGCTAAAATCCAGCAACAGTATCCGTTCAGTGTGAATACAAGTAGTATATTCTTAATTTTTATACACGGTACCCATAGGGTACAAGGGTTTTATGGGTTAGTGCCAACCTCTGTCCGTCCGTGTGAAATAACAGATCTCAGAGACTATAAGAGCTAGAGTTACCAAATTTGGTGACAACGTTGGAATCTGTTGCACGCAGATCAAGTTTGTTTTAAAATTTGGCCACGCCCACTTCCGCCCTCAAAAATCATAAAAAACGTAAAATAAGCTATAATCGTTATTTTCGGGTTAAAGTTAATAGATACAATAAATGAATAAAATAGAGCGAACGTTTTCTGAATATTTCAGTAAAATCGGATGATAAACATGGGAGATATTAGCAATAAGGTTAGAATTTTAACACACCGCCCTAAGGCACTGCTGGTGCAAGCTGTAGCCGACAGGTTTCGCATTCGAGCCTTGGGCTTCCGATATAATGGCGCCAATGTATGTATCTACAATGTATGTATGTACAATTTTAATTTGCCTTTTAGTGTAAATCACAACCGTTTAGGTACCGGGTATCTCACACTCGAGCACAGTCGACTGTAGCTTTCTTACTTGTTAAGTTAATTCTTGTTAAACTCTAAGAGAAAAAACTGAAAAACATGCAGAAAATGTATTGTAAATATATTTTTTGCACTAATATTTGTAAATTAACATATTACAATTTGTGTTTTTATTAAAAACAAAATCTTAAATAAATCCTGGTAATACCTTTTTTAATTTTTAAAGTCAGCTACACTTTAATAATATTAGTTACCCATATAATTGAGTTATGTACATACATATGCAGATGTTTACTCCCACGTAAGACCACAAAAATTAAGCAATATAAGCGAAAATTGAAATACCGCAAAATTATTCACATTCTCGCCAATTTGCTTAATAAAATTTGTCTAGAATTTCAATATTTGCTGTACCCTCTCTCATAAACGCACACACACATTCACAAAACGACCGCACGCACTCACGCACTCTACACAGAAAAAAAGAGCGAAAAAAGCGGGAAAAAAAAGAAGAAAATAAAGAAAATACGAATCTTATCAGCGAAGGCAGAAAAACAAGAGCAAAAGACACACACAGTACAGTAAACACCTAAACTCAGGCTGAGAACAAAAACAAAAAGAAAGCTGCCATAAAGCAAAAGCAACAACAGCTACGCGCCGTGTTATTTTTCAAGGTTAAGAGCAAGTGCGTGTGCGTGTATGTGAGCCGGGGTGCGAGTGTGTGCGCACATTTTGCACATTGTGCGTATAAATAAAAAGGAACAACAAACAGCACCACCAACACACAGCAACAAGAAATATAATTTTTTTTATAGAGAGGCCGAGCTACGCACCGAAAACTAACAAAAAAAAAAAAAAAAAAACGAAGAAAAGAGCGCTCGCAGACTGCAACAACAAAGGCTAAGGAGGAAAGAATTGCGGTCGCCGCGGCGACTTTAGTTTATTTCTTTTCGTTCTTAAGTTTATGGCAACATAATAAACTTAGTGATTCCATGAACGCGGGTGTAGGCCAAACTGAAAAATCATCATTATTTAGGCCTAATATGCAATTGTGCGTTATTTTCCATGTGCTTTGGTCAACGACCCAGGCAGAAAGCCCAAACAGCTGACACATTTTATTATCGTACAGTCGCCAGTGCGTTCTTCTCTCTATCTCTCTCTCGTTCTTTTCGCGCTTCTCCTTCCTGCCTGGGCCACCCACACATCTGCATATCCGTGGATTACGCACACAGGCACACACGATCCGTACGTATACGCATTCAAATTGCGTATACGCAGCGGTTGCCCTCTGCGAGTTTAATGACTGATAAGATTGGAAAGCAGAAATTTGCCTAAACGAAATAGAAAGAAATGGAGAAGTTAACTTGCTCAAATATTTAGAAAAGAGCGGTATCCTACTATCCTGTCCGTACTAATCTTAATTGTTATTTATTTATATTAGTGGGAAATCTGAAAGAAAACTAGTACATAAAATATTTTGTAAAGTACTTACTTACTTTGAAAACTCATAGAGCTTTAGTATCCAAATCTAAGCGGGTTGTAAAACCTAATTTAAGAAAAGAAAAAAGTAAGAATTAATGAGAAATACAAGCTGTATTAGAATTCTAATTTTACAAATCAAAATAAATGTATTTATTAGCAAATGTTTACTCATACTTTCCCTTTTAGTTTTATTTCGAAAGCTGTTTATACCAAAAATAGCTAATATCAGTAAAATCGTTAATAATTTAAGAGATAACATTGTTACATGAATTCTATACTCTTGAGTATTAAAAATTTCTTAATAAGATGCTTATCAATTTGATACTACGAAAGTATACATTTTATACTCATCTGCACCAATATTTCATAATAATCACTAACGCGTCAAACAGAAAAGCACTAAATTCCAGCTAACGCGATATGTTACCGAATTTTCGATGTAGGTTCGTATAAAAATAATACTCAAAAATACACAATTGAAACTATAGAGTATAAAAACTAAACTTTGGAGTATACATTTAATACTTTAAAGTATAAAATCTATACTAAACCCGTTATACTGCTTGAGTATACTTTTAAGACAACGCGTAGAAAGGTTAAACTCTTGTTTTTTTTTTTGGGTGTAGAAAACGAAAAGACTCAAAAACAATTACTCAAAGTACAAACAATAAAAAATAAAATACTAACAAATTAGGAAATTTAAGATATCTAATAATTTTATGGTAGTTTTATTTTTATTTATTAAAAGCAGATAGAAATTATAGATACAAACAAATTAACGAATGTACTGTCTCGTCTGGCTTGTATTTTTGTAGTAACAAAAATGTATAAAATGACTCAAGCTCTCGGACTTTTGGGCCACGAAGCCTCGCGTAACAGCCGTTCGCTACTCCAAAAACGTCTCGAAACTTGTTGAATGACTTCTGGGTTGCCAATCAAGACCTTAAATTTCTATCGTCAAGTCGAAATCAGAGATCAGCCAAGCCGCAGACAAGCTTTTATGGGTTTTTATATTTTATCAACGAGCATTATCAGAGATTTGCCGGCTGAAAGCAGATAACATTGACAGAATCTGCAATATAGCATAAAAAGCATGTAATTGGGAAAGGGACAGGCTTTAGAAAAGCAAGCAACTGTTAAAGCAAGTTTTATCAGTGGGGATATCACAGATCTTGCTGAATTTTCTAGGCTGTAAGCTTTTATCTGAGATTGAAGTGCCCCAGAAATATCTAGAAAATTAGTTATCTTCTAGGAAGCTTCCGTAATATAGTACAGCGTAGAAGAATTAATCTTAATTGGAACAATTAAAGTTTATGTTCTTGAAAGCCTTAAAAATAAGCATATAGATACGCGAATTTTGTAATAATATTTATTATCAGCAACCGTAGGCATTTACAGAGCTTGTAATAACATGACAGGGAACTGATCGTAACAGCAGTGTAATAAAAAGAGTGTGGAGAGCGCGGAAGAGAAGCTGCGGAGAGAGTAAAAGCCACACGCACGTGCAGATCGTAGGCGGCGAGAGCGCTTGGGAGACAAGCGGACGCTTGTGAGAGAGAATAAATGTCATTCATACAAGCTCTTTGCTCCCCGCCACAGTGGTAAAAATAATATACTTACAGGAATTAAATAAATAATTTTAAAATAACAACGATTTAATTTTTATTTTCAGATTTTTTTTTTTTTTTTTGTTGGTAATTATTTAGTTGCAATTAATTTCAGGGAAAATGTCACTCTGGCGACCCACAGAGTTCGAGACACCGTTTTTTGTTAAAAAAACAAGACAGATAATATGTAAAATTAGCTAACAAAGAAGAATAATCCAATCTAGGTGGATAGCTAATTTTAATGCACAAAAATGCTTGTTAAAAATACAAATATATAAAATGTTAATTAAATAAATATATTAAATATAAATTATAAATAAATATATATATAAAATGGCTAGCTATCTAAATTCACAGATCACGGAACAAATTTTTTACAAAATTTGTACAAAATATGCTAAGATTTCAGATTCTAAAATTCGAGTTGAGTTCCGCCCACTGTGCTCGGCAGCGACGCCGTCAGGAGCAGCGACGCTAGCCGCTACGTCGACAGAGGCGGCGACGGCGGGAGCGTTTAACGGTCTGTGCGATCAGTACAAGATCGAAATCGGGCGCCGTTGGATGTTTTCTTCAATGCTGAAGCGCGCCGAACTCGCGTTGTGTGGAAAAGCAGAATAGCTATAGCTCTCTGGCCGATCGTTGTTGTTTCCGTCGCTGTGCCCTTCTCCGTTCGTTCGATTTTTCGCCTTTTCGTATATTCGTTTTACTCGGTTTCGGCTCTACAAGTCCCCAAATATCCCCCCTTCTCCGAAAGAAAAAGTCGCGTGTTATCAAAAATGTTTACAAGAAACCTACACATGTTTCATGAATAAAACAAAAAAAAATACAAAAAAAAAGATATCTATAAGAAATTGAGTTGCAAAAAAAAAGTGCTGACGATTTTTAATATCAGAAAAAGAAAACGAATTTTAATACGTTCCCAACTCGTCTTCGCATTGTCGTTGCTTTCTGGGTGCGTTGTTTTTGTCATATTTTATTTGTACACGCTTATATTTTATTCACATTCGCATTCATTCGCACACAATCGAATTGCACAAAATGAAAACTGACGTTTTTTTTGGCGCTTTGTTTCGCGCGGGATAATTGACAAATATAACAAAATTCGACTTCGATCTCTCTCCTCTCTCTTCCTATATCGCCCCGATTCCGTTCCTGTCTCCTGTCTTTCTCTCAGTTTCTGTTTCTGTTACTGTTTCGGCGGCGGCAGTGCCTGAAACAAATTGTTGATAAATTGCAGGAGGCAAAAAAAAAGAGGAGAGGAAATAACATTTTGCGCAGACGCCGCGTCGACTAAATAAACAATTTCGGATTTTTTCAACTAAATCGGAATATTACATTTTATTGGAGATTTTTTCTTAAATTTGGAGTTGAAGTTCAATTTTGGGAAATGTGAATAAAATATATATAGAATTACATTGTGAATTTAGCTTGAAGTAAAGTGAAATATTCTCAAGAAGTTTAATTTTATGAGTCCTTGCATGGTAAACATTTTACATGACATTTAATAATAAAGTTGAAAATATTAGACTCAAAGTTATGTGAAAGTGTAAAGTTACAAACAAGTTCATGACGTTTGGCAAGGATTTTAACAAATTTCTGGAAAGTGTTTCCGTTTAATTTTTCCACAACTCCTTACTTTACCTTCTTGAAAATAAATTACAAAGCTTAGCTCAAGGCCAAGTGGCTTTAATTGGAGATTAAATAAGTAACTGCAATTATCAAGTTGTAAATATAATTGCAACTAAATTTTTCAATTAGGAAAGCCTAAAACCAGCTATAATTTCCTGTTTATTGGATCACAACGTATTTATCTCATAAGTTATGCACAACATGCAATCATATTTAATTAATAATCCCTCGTAACTCTTCTCTTTTACAGACAAAATAAACGGCAGAAAAAAGGAGCCAGACATAAAAGTCAGGGAATTATGAAATTTTAAAGAAATCCCCAAAAATCCAACCAACCGCAAAAATATGTTTAATGCATTAAAATAAAGGAAACGTGTTTAAGGCGAGCAAAAAGCTATATATACACAGATATATATATATACGTTAAACAAGATTTACATTTAAATATACCCGAAATACATAAACACACAGGCAAAAAGGGGCAAAACGTTCACAAAAAGGTGATAATGATTATTTCCAAGGATCTTTTCATATTTGGCGAACAAATTTTTGCAACAATCATACCAGAAGGTGGAGCCGCAGCGCTAGCAACGCAACAGCAACAGCAGCCGGCAATTATAAATACAACAGCAACATCAGCAGCAGCAGCAGCAGCGGCAGCAGCAGCAGCAACAACAACGACGACGGCGGCAGCTTCGTTGGTAATAAACTCGACGGGATCGTCAACAGCAGGAGCAGCTGAACAAGTTGTAGAGGAGTCATTAAAAGTCGCAGCAACAACAGCAGCAACAACAGCGACAGCAACAGCAACACTAGCAACACCAGCCAAACAGGAAACAGTTGCAGTTGCTGCTCCTCGCAAGCTGGCTAAAATTCCGAAAATTCCAAAGGAAGCCGAGGAATTGAAAGCCAAGAAAAAGGCAAAGTGCGAAGCGACTCATTACGAAAAAATGCCAATGAATTTGATGATTGTGGAAAGTGTCGAGCCGGTCGATATGGGATCGGACAATGACAACGACAACGATAGCGAGTCAACAACGGAGCAGGTACCGTTGGTGACTGCCAGCCGACGCAATCTGGCCAAAATAGTTGCCGATTGTCGCCTCCAAATCGAAATGGAGCCGGCTGCCGCCGTACCGGTGACTACTGCGGTGGCGGCAACACTAGTTGCAGCACAGCCACCGACCGCAGCAGCAGCAGCAGCCCCATCGGATGCGGCAGTTGCCACAGATATTGAGGCAACCAGCGATTCCCCGTCACCGTCATCATCGTCATCATCCAGCACCAGCTCAAGCTCCAGCTCCAGCTCCAGCTCTAGCTCCACATCCTCAGAATGTACGCACACATCACAGACGACGATACCAAGTACGGATAATCTAACGTCATCCAATGGCCTGGCCAATATGGGCAAAAGCATTTTAGTTGATGCCAAAAGGTGAGTTTTCAATCAGCGCTGACCCAATTTCAGTGCAATTCTCCTACCGACACATAAAGTCAAAGTCTTTCTTTTTGGCACTTTATTTTTTGGCAGACGGAGCATAGCTATTCATTCTCAATAAGGTGGGGAAAGTGGAGGTGTAATCCTCGAGGCTATTCGACTTCCAGTGCAAAACGAGATTGCAACATTGTAGATCCTAATGATACCGGTTGCATTCGGTTGGTATTGAGTTGATACCCGATTTATACAGTTTACTCCTACTCGGAAAAAGTTTTATGGACACTTAATTAGTCGGCACTGTGAGGGAGAACTTCCACTATGAGTTGTAGCTGAATTGAAGCTCTAAATTGAGGCTCAATTTAAATTAGTTTTATTTATTTATTTACTCAAAGCTTGATTGGGGAAAATTGCAGAACTCTAGCTAATTTCTTTGATTAATATTTATTGGGATTTTTCTCACAAGTTTTTAAAGAAGTTAACATTGTAAATAATAATCATGTATTAAATTCGCATTTAAATACATAATTTCATACTCGATACTAGCTTAAGTTGGAGTGCAGTAAACTGCAACATTTTTGCCATCTTAAATGATAGCCCAGCGGCATGGAAACTTGTTCTTAAACTCGAACTTCCTGGCTGCCTTGGTCATGAGGATTAACCAGGGGTATCAGTCGACTGGCTGGGGATATAAGTATGGTATTTCCCAGTGCATCTGGCAGAGTGCAGCATCTGCTAAGGCCGATCCTGCACACTCCAGTTGGCATCCTTTAATCCCCCTCGAGCGTTGCAACTTCCTTGTGCTTGGCCCAAAAAAATAATGTAAAACAGGTCAAAACTGCATTGTTATTTGGGTTAAAATTTGCACAGATACACAAAGCACTCTCGCACACACTCACAAAGAAAGATTACCAAAAAAAAAAGTTCGACTAACTGAAAAATGCATACACTTGAAAAAAAGGAAAAAAAAACTACGATTCGCACGAAGAGAACCCAATTCTCTCTTCAAGGAGCAGGTTTTCGGATAGGTTGTGCTCGTTATTGCAGTTTTGTAGCTGCTTCCCTCGATTTTGTTGCTGCTTCTCTTTCCCTGATGCACTTAATGGGGGATTATGCACACACTCTCGCAGTCTGGCGTCGGTGTTGGCCTTTCCTGTATTAAAAGGCTTACAAGTTTGGCTGATGCCGCCAGCAGCAGCTGTTGTGTTTATTTATTTATTGTTTTTCTTCCTGTGAGCACTTAAAATGAATCAATGATGTGAAGAACCCATACTCTGCCGGATAGATTGAATTGCATTCAAGCTGTGCAATTTTCCCCAAAATACCAAAAACGCATTTTTGGGATACAAATTTAGCTGGAAAGCTACTAATATGGCAGTTTAAGGGTAGAGCTTTTTCATTACAATTTTCCGGAAAACTAAAATATTTGCAAAACTTGTCTTGCAAAAGTTCGTTGCATTTTTCAATTTCTTTATTTATTTTTCAAGGGGTTCAATAAATCATGCAATAAATCAAGGGCAATTCCTAGATATGATTTCGACAAAAACTTAAGATTTAGGAAGAACTTGGAATACTTTTTTGGAGTCTAGTACTAATCAATAGCCTATGCATAGCTCTCTAAGGCTATGAAGCAAAAATTGTAATCAAAATGGTATCGTTTTGCCAAAACATTTTCGATTGCAAAGCTAATTAAGGTGGAAGGAGTTAGGGTATAGCAAATTGGCTTAGTTTCCAGCAGATTTGAATTCTTGAAATTAGTCATTAAGCCTTCCTATCTTTGCCCTTTGATGGGTAACATCACACCAAAGTGGATTACGGACGAAACACCATTCAGAATGAATCATTGATGGCTGGCAGCCAGACCCTGTGCAACATGTAATAGTGACTGCCGCTGCCGTAGTTGTTTTTAGTTTTATTTATTTTTTTTCGCCGATACCAAATCGAGCATCAGTTCCATCCTCTGACTGTTGGTACTGCTGCTGCTGTTGCTGTTGCTGCTGCAACATAAACTGGGTCAGCTGCGAACCAATTTTCAGGCAAAATTGCGACAACGACGGCGGCAACGGCAAACATACGGTAATAATCACAAGCGCAGCAGCGAAAAATAAAACGTGCCCAAAGATAAAGGCAAACAACGAGAAAAGATGCAGAAAATAAAGTGCATTTAAATTGCTCTTCATCTGAGAAGAGCCAAAATAACAACAACAAAATAAATAAAAGTTTTCTTAAAGACAGAACTTGGATTTAAATTCTTGAGCAGTGAGTGCAAGAAATCGGCGACATTGAGTGCAATCTGAATCGCATAATAATTGAAAAATTTACGTTAAATGCACATAATGAAGCCTGCACTCGAAGGCATCGGACCGACCCAACAATATTCTCATTGTAATTTAATTTACTTAATTTGCCAACACATAATTGAGACTTGTGCGAGCTCGATCTCAGCATTAACCCAAAGGCTGTCCGTCAGTCCGGCGACAGGCGGAGTGACAAACGAATTAAAATAAATAATTGAAACCGCGCTGGCCAACTTACAGTCGGAGTCGCAGCCGGAGTCGGGAAGGGAAAAACCACCCGCTTTGCTTTTTTCCAAGAATTGCAACAGATCTTGGATCGCAGATCGTAGAGCTCTGGCAAATGGCAATGATTATGGTATTTCTTGAAGTTTCACAGCGTATTTGCATTATAGCCAGGCTTTAATTGAGCCACCTCTAAAGGGCAGGCCAAAACAATTGTGTAATGGACTTAACTTAATTGCAGGTTACCCCCAAAAAGCAAAAGGGAAACAAATTCTGGCTGATAATTGTTTAATGGCTAAAATAAAATTGTACTTGGGATTCTAGGGTATTCTGGAAAGCTTAAATAAATATTTCTTTATTACTAGAATGAATTTCTAATATTGACTTTTTAAAGCTCAATTTTTTTTTTCATGATTATAATTGCTATTTTTTTATATTCTTATAAATTGTATAATTTACTTTAAGCCTGTTAAACCCTAAACCATTTAATGTGGTATTCTATAAACTCCTTATTTTTGTATGCCCTAACTCGCATCTTCAGCAAACCATCTGTGGATGAACAGATAAAACCCATGTTTGTTTATAAAATCCCAAGAAAACTTTAGAGCGCTAAACATAAGAAGAACAAAACGTTTGAAAATGAAAATTCCATTTCCATCTTAAATTCATGAAATCTCAAACCAATTGGTGGTTTTGTCGATTACAGTTTATTGAACTTTTTCCGACTTGCGATGAGTGGGTGAGCGGCAAACCGAAGCACAAACAATGCATTTTGTTCTCAATTTCGTTCCCTAAACAATTTATTTAGCTCATGTAGCCGGCGGCGAGTTTTATTGGAAATACTTTTGGAAATTGAGCAGAGCAAATATGTACAATATGTGAAAAACAAACAAACGATTGCTAAGGAGGAGGCTGCAAGCATTGTTTTTGACTCGAAACAATCAGCCATTTAAAGCTATAAAACTATAGAGACAGATTGGTATGGGGGTCAGAGTTCGAGTGTGGTATCAAGTTCAATTGTGTAATACAAAGCGTTTTGTATAATACGGAGAAATGTTAACTTGAGCCTTTCTCCCACTAACAAAAGCAAAGCATTTAAGAAGGCTCTTTGCCAAATTTCTTGTTTGACTTAAATGTAACTATTGTAGCACACAGGAAGTATTTTGGCAAACATTCGGAAACTTAGAACTCAGTCTTTCTGAATTAATTCGCCAAGCTCCCTCTCAGGATACAATTTGTTGCAGAGTTTCTAAGTTGTTTTACAAACCAACAAAAAGTTTCCTTAGTGTGTTAAACCGGTTATTAAGCTCGTAAGTAGGTCAAGTTTTAATATGATAACACACACTCTCACATGAGTGCTGGGAGAAATCCAAAGGCGTGCCAAATTCAGGCAAACTCCAAATGGCGCATTTGCTAAATTTGGGCTCGGTTTAATTTGCTTCGATAGAACACGCTGGCCGGGGAGTTGAGTTTCAGCTCTGGGTTTCTAGGTAGGCAAAAAGGATAGAGGGCTAGACAAAGCAATATTTGGGAATAGGTTTTGTTTTTTTTTTGGGGCAGGTATGAAAAGGGGTGCAGCTGGGCTGCCTATCAAAATAGGTTTAACAAAAGCTTTTCGCGCGAAAGGTTTCGCCCTGGTATTTTGAAGGAGCTCCTCCGCTTCCTGATCCCCTTGGCTATTTTCCTACTTCAATTTGAAATCTATTGTTGAATAGATTTTTGGTTCTTTGCCTATTTGCATGAAAAAGCCTTTGTTGTCTATTTAATGTGTTAAATTTTTTTAGTACCGAAAACCCTAGATGTTAATTATCAATATGAGCATCTGAAGGCTTCCTATTGAATTTTATCGAAACGGGAGAAAAGATAATATACTTTAAAGTCTGAGAGGTTTTGTTTATTACCTTACAACCCTAGGGGCCTGTAAATGATGATTATATCGAAACAATTTCCACTCTTTTATTGTTACATATTGTAATTGGGAATTCTGTGTATTACTTTGCTTACATCGTATTGCTAAGCATTCGTTTTTATACAGAGCCACGACTATGAGATACCACGCACTCAGTGCCAAGTGGTGATATTATGTTGCATGCTTTTAGGCGTTACAAGTAAATAGTTTGCTTTGACAATTGATTTTTAAATATTTATATTTATATCTGTGCCAATTTTTTTTTTACTAACCTGTGAGTGAAATAATATATCAAGGAATCGAATATTTCCTTTTCCCTTTTAAGAAATCCTTTTACAAAATGGAATGTAATTGATTCAGGATGACATCTATTAAAAATATACATCTCCAGCGCTCCAGTTGAACTTACTTTGTTGTGAGGCAGCACTTTTTGCCGAGTGGGCGCCCAGTTGCATCTCGTTCCGAGTTTTGATCTAGAAAATCACACAACAAGGCGTGACAAAACAAATTGTCTGACAACCGAAACAGGAAAACGCATTGCGCAATGCAAACCAAAAAAAAAAAAGGGGAAAAAATTACAGATAGGCTGCAAAAATTGCAATTTATTATAATTTAATCTAGAATAGAAAATTAAATAGAGCCGGAGGAGTTGGATGGGTGCCTCTGTTCAGTTCAGTTCTGTTCGGATCGCTGCATACATTGTGAGCTGTGTGTGCCCTGTTTGGCTTTTATCTACCGTTAGTGTGCAGTGTCAATAACACACAGAGACGGGGCGCTGGAGAGACAGACCCCCACCAGGGCGGAGACACGTGTGCGAGGGCGTTGATGACTGACGACGACGGGGAGCTTAGGGGGCAATGGGCAATGCCAATGGCTGGCAGTCCGGAGTGGGAGTGGGAGTGGAAGAGGCAGAAGGAGAAGCAGTCGGGGAGCGGTTGCTGCAGTCGCTGCAATGGAGGCCAACGTCGGCGTCGCACTGTGACAACTGTCACTGTCACAGTCACAGTCACTGAAACCGAAGACCAACGGCGGCGACAGTTCGGCACTGTGGTTATGCCAGGTCTGGGAAGTAATTCAAATTGAGTAGGAGATGGAGCAAAGTTTGCAAAAAAACATCAGTGCCTACTTTTAGCGGTTGCCTTAAGGGAATATTTTAGAGAGAAACTTAAAAATTACTAATATTTTTACCACACCCAAAAAAAAAAAACAAGAGTTTAACCTTTCTACGCGTTGTCTTAAGTATACTCAAACAATATAACGAGTTAAGTATAGATTTTATACTTCAAAATATCAAATGTATACTCCAAAGTTTAGTTTTTATACTCTATAGTTTCAATTGTGTATTTTTGAGTCTTATTTTTATACGAACCTACATCGAAAATTCGATAACATATCGCGTTAGCTGGAATTTAGTGCTTTTCTGTTTGTCGCGTTAGTGATTATTATGAAATATTGGTGCAGATGAGTATAAAATGTATACTTTCGTAGTATTAAATTGATAGGCATCTTATCAAGAAATTTTTAATACTCAGGAGTATAGAATTCATGTAACAATCGTATAGGTTCTATGATGATTTTTTTTTGGGTGCAGATTTGTTAAACAAAATAGGTTAAAGTTTTAAATAAATTTTAAAGCATTAAATAGAAGGTTTGTCTGTTCTATAGATTTGTTAAATTGCATTCGAGTCTTCTCATTTAAATTTATCTTACACTTACAATTTATATATTTATCTTAATAATTCTTAAAATTCCTATAATTAGTTCTCTATAAATTCAGCCCTTTTACTCATTTTTAATAGGAATACTACCCACAGTGCAGTTGACAATGTCTCTGTGGTTGGAAGTTGCATACGTCTATTGCCATTGTTGTTGTTCTCGCTTAGCAAACGAATAAAAATTAATTCAAAAATAAATTATTGTCATTGTCATTGTTGCTGATTGTTGTTGTCGGTGCGGTGCGGTGCCCGTGCCGCTGCAAGTTATTAGTTTAAATTGCGGTTGCAGCAGCAATAAGCAGTAAGCAGTAAGCAGCAGCTGTCAGCCCGAGTATCTTTTTTATTTCTGGCGTTATATTATTATTGCCGGCTCAAATTGTAGCTGTGCCTGTGCCTGTTGCTGGTCGAGTGCATTCACTTCTATTGCAAAGATTTGGTGACCTTTACAAGTTCATGCCGAATGAACGTTCTTGAACCCGGCGCAGCCTCATACCCATTATTGCCCATTTCGTTAGTTTCGGAATTGTCTACTGCTGTTTACTTGTTATATGGATGTATATTCTCCGCTGGCCCACGAGGCGTATGGGTTTTTTTTTTTTCCTCGCGAAAATTCCCTGCGTTTTGTTTAGACTGGCAACTACTTTTTTTCTACAAAGCTACTTTGTTAAAATGAATTTCAAACTGGTTTATTTTTGGTTTATAGTAAATATTTGAATAATAAACACATTTCCGTAGGTTTCACATGGCGTATGAGAGCTTTTCCGGTGTTTTATGCAGTTTTATTTACTTTTTAAACTTATTTATGTTGAGTGCTAAAAAAGGCATGCCGCCATTTGGCAAATTACTTACATTATGTTATTTCCATTAAAGTATTTGTCTGGCACTGGAATTTTAAGCCGGGTTTTTGTTTAATTACAGTTGAAAATTCTGCATATTTTCATCATTTCAAGGGGCACTTTTAAATTTCATTTGCGCTTTTATTGTAAGCTGATTGAAAGCATTAAAAGTATATATTTAATTAGTACTAATTAAAGTTTGTTAATTTGTCAAGCACATGTTTTTTTAGTCCTTTAAAAAGTAGAAAACATTTTCAAATTTTCCCAATTTGCCAATATCCATTTAAATCGTCTGGCTCTATCGGCGTTCAAGACATATGATAATTAGTGGACAAACCGAGGCATAAAAACTGCAAACTGTTGCATAACACGCACATAAAACATTTCGTCTAACTATCCTTTTGGGCCAGCTGACCGGCATTAAATCATAAAAAATGGCAAATATAAATCCGCCACAGTAATAAAATGCCAAATGCATTTAGCCAGACGCCGCGCCATAAAACAAATGGCTTTGACTCACTTTTTTTCGCCGGCTTGCTTTGGATTCGTTTTTGTGTAATGACATTAGGCCAAAATAAATAAAAGAAAACAACAAGACTTGGGCAAGAGAATTGCTTTTAAGGCGCCTTAACATCAAATCTTTAAGTTTATGAGTTGCATTTGTTTTTTTTTTCCTACAAAGAAGTTGAGCAAATTGACAGCAGTTTTAAAGCAAACAAACAGAGTGAAATAAGAGTATAAAATTTATAATTTTTAATTTGTTTTCTTATCTTTGTAGAGCAAAAACTTTATTTTCTAGCTACTAAAAGGCGAATTTGGACGAATAGGTTATAGATTCATTTTGATATGCAGGAATTTTCACTTCTAAGTGGTTTTGAGAATTTTAAATTAACTTTTATACAGAGAATTGCTTTTAAGGCGCTTTAACATCAAATCTTTAAGTTTATGAGTAGCATTTTTTTTCCTACAAAGAAGTTGTGCAAATGGACAGCAGATTAAAAGCAAACAAAGTGAAATAAGAGTATACAATTTATAATTTTTAATTTGTTTTCTTATCTTTGTAGAGCAAAAACTTTATTTTCTAGCTACTAAATGGCGAATTTGGACGAATAGGTTATAGATTCATTTTGATATGCAGAAATTTTCACTTCTAAGTGGTTTTGAGAATTTGAAATTAACTTTAATACAGAGGTATTACGTCTTATTTGGCTTTAAAGTAAATTTAAAATATTTACTACCTTTAAATAGCTGTTTATTGTCTTAAAAATATTCATTTTAAAGAGTCTAGTCATCGACCTATGCAATAAATTCTACCCAAGACTAAATATAGCTTTTTTCAACCAGTTTCCCTCAGTGGCATCGCGTGTCTTGGCTTAAATTCAGCCAGAACTTTTGGCCAAATAATGGAAGGAAAGCAAAAAGCCACTCCAACCGGCCTCTGTACCCCGTTCTTTCACATACTCATTCAGTCTCTTGTTCTTTTGAGTTCCCATCTGCGATCCGTTGCCATGGGGGCCCCCGGTGCCCCATAGAGGATTTCGTGAAACCCATAGACCTACATTTTAAACAAATTGCCCCATCGGTCGTCTCTTTCACTCGCGTGTTGCGTGTGCGCGATGCGATCAAGAATTTCAGAATTTCTCGGGTTCTTTCGCTTTTTAGCCGTTTGGAGTCTTTCTTTTATTTTCGGTGGTGGTTGGGTTCACTTCCAAGAAGTGACTGCATTAAAGCCGGCCAGAGGAAGACGAGCAATGATAATCAACTTAATGATGATGAAGCAGAAGAAGCCAAGAGTCAGTCAGTCAGTCAGTCAGTTAGTCAGTCAGTGTGTCTCCTTCTTTCTGGAATTCTTTTGAAGCCACCATCCTTCCATTGCCAACCACTTCTTCTAATCGCATTTTCTTGTTTCTGCAGCATCATCAGTTTTGTGTTTGAATACCCTTGCTGCGGGTATTATGCCTTATGAAGATAGTACTACTACTATAGTATAATATCATCTAAATATATAGAACCTACATCTATAGATTCTATATGATGGGGCTTAAATATTATAATTTGTTTTCCTGGCACTTGTAAAGTACAAGAAAGTATCTTATCTTGATCAGCAGTTTATATGAGCTCAGTAATCATATAAGTTGGAGATACAAAATGTGATATAAAGCCCCTATGATCACTTACAGATTAGGCCCTGTATATAGGTAAAATCTGAGTAGCAAAGACCTCTAAAGATTACTGAATTTGTAAGCATTAACTGAGTACTAAGTATGGTATAGTGTAGCCCTTTTAGCATTTTGTTAAAGTAGCATTAGTATAATATGAATTTCCGCATTTGTGTTCGAATTCCGCTGTATAAAATAGAGATAAATTAAGACAATAAAGCTACGTACTCAGATATGCTAAAAGTGTTCCTAAGCAGTACGATAGAGCGAGAGGGTGACTATTGACCTCTCGTTTTTACTCAATGCTTAGGAACACTTTTCGCGTGTCTGAATACGAAGCTTAAGAGAATTATAATTAAGGAGAGAAAATACTACGGTCACACTACAATTTATAAAAGACGAAAACACACATTGAAAATAAAAAGAAAGCGAATAAAATCAAAGAAATAAAGAAGAATCCAGACAGAAACTACGATAACAAATTAATTATTTTGATAAAGTTTATAGACACATTAATTTTAGAGATATTTAAGCTTCTCTCTCGGAACTTTCTGGTCGAAGCTGCCAATAAGTAGGCAACTGTTTTCTTTTTTTTCTTCATTTTCTTTTTTTTAGCTTTTTCGGGCTCAGTAAAGGGTATTCAGAAAATCATTATTAGACTTTAGTCTCCGATTCTTTTATTGTTACTGTTGCTGCGTCATCACAACAACAACAACATTAACTGCCTCTGAGCTGTGAAGATCGTGCGTAGTCCATCCCGCTCGCACTCTGCCTCTCCTCCTCTCGCTCTCTTCTGCTCTCTGCCTCTCTATCTAACTGCCTCTGTCCCTCTTCCGCTTGCGGCAGTGGGTCTTCACTTTCGCCAATTCTGAGCTCCACTTGCAGGTTCAATGGCCGGCGTCTCTGCCGCCGTCGCAGTCGCTGCCATTGCCGGCGTCGTCGACGAGCGCCATTCGCACGTTTTGTTTCTGCTGTCGCTGGGGCTGCCGCTTGTGCTTCTTCTTCTGCGCTTTTGTTGTTGTTTTACGTTTCTCGCGTCTTTTCTCGTCATCGTCATTTGCCTGTTGTTTGTTTGTTTGCTTTTCGCCTTCGCTTTGCCTTGCAATTTGTGGTTTGTGTGTGTTTATGTTGCTGCATTTCATATCGTTTCATTCTATTTCATATGCTCCTCCTCCGTCTCCTTTCCCTCCTCCTCGTCGTCTGCCTTTTCTGCTTATTCATCGCCCGTGCCATCTTGTTCTTATTCTTATTCGGTCGATCAGTTGGCCAGGCTATTTGCAATTATTCTTGGCTTTTTATTGACATCAGACGCAATATTGGATGTTTTCTGGGGGTATTATTGAGTTCGATTAGTTAAATAAGTTGTCAGCCGTATCTATACTCGTTATTTTCGGGTTTAAGTTAATAGATACAATAAATGAATAAAATAGAGCTGACGTTTCCTGAAAATTTCAGTAAAATCGGATGATAAACATGGGAGATATTAGCAATAAGGTGAGTATTTTAACACACCGCCCTAAGGCACTGCTGTTGCAAGCTGTAGCCGACAGGTGGCGCATCCGAGCCTTCGCCGTGCGATATAATGGCGCCAGCTGCAGAAGAAATGACAAAAGAATATAGCAAGAAATGACAAAAAATAACATAATTCATGTTTTGACGCCGATCGATCGGGTTTTTATGCGTTCCTATAAAATGTATCATTCATATTTAAGTATGACATTAGATTGTTTAGGTTGAGAGCTAATTCGAGAGGCGATTTATTTTAAGAAGTGTTGAAGTAGACTATTATAATGTATGTGCAATTTTAAATTGCCTTTTAGTGTGAAGCGCAAACGTTTAGGTACCGGGTATCTCACAGTCGAGCACAGTCGACTGTACGTTTCTTACTTGTATTATATTGAAATCATGGGTGGGCAACGAATTTTAAGATCGGAGCTTCACAACAAGAAACTGAAAATAAATAGCTCATTTAACTAACTAATTACTATAATACAGAATTAACAGAAGAGATGAACGATTTTAATATGATTGTTAGATGCCTTAAAGTGCTATATAATAAATATATTTTTATATACATAAATATCCTTTGTAATCGAATACAAATTAATACAACAAATAATTCACCTACTAATAACAATAACAACTTATTAAACCATAAATTTATCCCCTGTCGCTTAGCCACAACAGTGGTAAATTACTTCCGTCAAAGGGCTTAAATTTTCAATCCAATTAGTTGAGCCGAACTTTCCCGTATCTGGCCAGAGTCATTAAGCCACTTTGTACTATGCAATTCTGCTTTATGCTACGCCCAAAAATTACACATTCATCGTCCCAGAGAGGGAGATGTGGCTGTAATTTGGATATTTACCGTAAATGGGTGAGGAAACGAGCTCGCCGAACGTAATAATAGGAATTATAGTCATATTTGGAACGTAATAAAACGCCCACGCCAGCCTCTGCTAAAATCCGAACCTACATTTATTTCTGATAATGAGCGTTGGCATAAATCCGGAGCATTTGTGCTGGATTACTCTGGAAAGTCTGACATTTTTCGCCACTTATTAAGACTCAAACGGTTTTCATTTGTTCAGTTAGTGCACTTTAGTGGAAAACCCTAATTGATATTTGTAAATAAAATGAACTAATTTAAAGAACACTAATGTAATTAATTACACTGTTTTTTTCATGAAATCTGACAAATATGTTTTTAAAACCTGTAAAAAAAAGCTGAATTAAAGTTGGCTGAAACACAAATAGCCAACAAGGTTCAACGCTCACTTAATTGGCTTGTCTGACAACCGAAATTGGCTCAAATTAGATTGGGATTCTCTGCTGTCATGGATAGAGAGAGAGAGAGAAACAGATTTTTGACAGGTGCAAGGCCACGCGGGAAATTTCACAGATTTCACATATTAATTTTTTTGGCTCATGCAGATACTTGTGTACAATGTTGCAGATACTTTAGACTTTTCTCCGCCTTTCGCCGGTTGCATTGTTTACGACATTTCGCTGCCTCATTTTCCGCAGTCAAAGACATTTTTGTGTCGACTTTTTCCTCGGTTTTCTTCAGTTTCACTCAGTTTTCTTTTCCCCATCACCCAGCTGGTGTGGGTCGCATTCGCAGATACTCAGTCACGCATACGAGGGTGATTATCATCGCCGCCAGTCCGTTCCCATTGTCGTTGCCTTGGTTCTTGAGCATCTTACCGCTCACCTGAGCTTTCCCGTTGGCATCCTTTGCACGTTCAGCCCAATTAAAAATAATTAAGTCATGTAAATGATTTATTGTCCTAATGGTTAGGTTGATTATTACCGAGTGTGGCTCTTTAACAGATTAAATATATACAGCTATAAAGTAGAAAAATTGTAGTTCCCTGCTGGGTGGCTTTTATTTAAATTGACCTGCTTAAATCCGATAAACCAACATTGCAGCTTATTGATTACGTCCCTTTGAAAATCCGTATTTTTATAGCTGGCCAATGCAGCACAAGATAGGGAGATAATTGAATCGCATTCCGTTTAATGTTTTTGTTTTTTTTCGTTTATTTCCTTTACCAGCAAAGGCAACAAATACAAATTCAACGAAAATCACGCTCAACGGCAAGCTCAATATTTGCACAACTAATTCGCACAAAGGGCTCTTGTTTTTTGTTTTATCTGCGTCTATATCTTGACTATTTAACTGTTCAGTGTGGTGATGCAATTGCCGCCGTGTTGGCCGGGCCAAAAAGATTCAGACTGAGACTGCGGCTCAGAGAGGCAGGTGTGGATTGGCATTCTCAGGTGATTGCCCTGACCCAATTGCAGTGACACTTTCAGCTAATAAATTGCATTCAGTATTTTCTTTCACTTTGCGGCTGCTTTCTTGTTGCATTTTTTTTTTTTTTTTGCGTTTGCAATGCAATTTCAACAGCATTTTTATAATTTTTACATAGTTCATAAAGTTTCTTGAGGCCCCCAAGAGAAAGTGCGTGAGCCAGAGAGCAGGAAAGCAAAGAAAGAAACACTAGAAACTGTGTCAATTAATATGCTAAATTATACACATCTCAAGATCCACACAGAGCGAGCGAGCCAGCGAGGAGTGCTGGGGGAGACGCCCCAGATGGATGCCAATCAATTGGCAACTAGGAAGCATAATTCCCAGCACAGCTAATTACCACACAATGACGTGAAAGTTCGTGAAACCGCAGCCAGAGATGGGGCCGTAGACGAGGCCCAAGCCCAGGCCGAAAGAAGAAAGCGCTTTCTTGTTTCATTTGCCATATATCTTTGCTTGAAAAGTCACGACACAGTCAGCCAGCCAGCCAGCATTTCATCTGCGTTTTGAATCTTTATTGCAACTTGACTGCGACTCCGAGCTCACCGAGCTCACTAGAAAAACACTCACTTCACTGGCTGCTTGGCTGGCGTACACATGTCGTATGCGCGATATTTGCTTCCTGCCCGAAAGTGGCATCAGATAAATGCAGCACCCCCACACCTCCACCCCACTTGAACTCGAGTGGCCGGCAACAAGTAGCACTTGACTCGACTTGGCGTCGTTTGCCTCCTTTTGTTGCCGTGTTTGTTGCAATTCCCCCTTTCTTGTTGGCCGCCTCGAGATGGTTTTGACCCCACATTTCAATTATGCTTACGCCGCTCGGGGCGTTATGTAACATGGCTCCCGGGTCGCTGGGAAGGCCATTTTGGGTTGGGTTAGTGGCATTTGATGTATGGGTCATTGCATGTCACTTGAGCATCGTTTTAAGGGCGTTAACTTTTGTAGTTTTTGGGCTTTCTAATGCGCTTCCGGCTCATCGCCTAATCCAGCGATGGAACATTTTTCATAAAGGCTTCATTGATGGTTCCTGAACACTTTAATCAAGGAAAATCAATAGACGATGGGTCCTTATTAAAAAAGAAAGCTTTTCAAAGCCCTGACAATTTTTTTAATATAATAAAATAGTATAAGAAAGCTGATGTATATTTTCTGTTATTTTCTCTGGGCCACTTCCTTCCTTCCTGAACACTTTAATCAAGGAAAATCGATAGACGATGGATCCTTATTAAAAAAGGAAACTTTTCAAAGCCCAGACAATTTTTGTAATATAATAAAATACCATAAGAAAGCTGATGTATATTTTCTGTTATTTTCTCTGGGCCACTTCCGTCCTTCCTGAAAACTTAAATCAAGGAAAATCGATAGACGATGGATCCTTATTTAAATAGGAATCTTTTCAAAGCCCTGACAATGTTTGTAATATAATAAAATACCATAAGAAAGCTGATGTATATTTTCTGGGCCAATAAACTGAAGTTAGTAAACTTTAATTTAATCCGTAAAATCCTTCCATTCCACGTCGATCCTTGGTACTTACAGGATATCCCAGCAGTCCAAAGGCTTCTTTTTAATTTCAGCTTTTTACCGCTGCCAAAGTTGGTCAACTCTGAAAGTAGTTTGGTTCAGTTTAGGTTCTGCTTTCTATCGCGATCACTTCTCGCCGCTCACTGCTCCCCGGCTCACCACCTTTCCAATTCAATTAAACGACGGTGAAAAATAAATAAATAACCAAGAAGCAGAGACACCCACATGGTGGAGAAAGAGAGAACTTCGGGAACTGGTCTTCGCGCAGACACTTGATATAAATATGCATGATATGCATGCATAAATTACGTATACGACATGTTGTTCTGCCGGCAGTTAGTTAACCACTCTCTTTCGCCTGACCTGCATTTCCTCGATTCGCGATTCCAGTCGCAGCTCAACAAAAAGAATAATATAAAACCAAACATCAGCCTTCTATGCCAAGAAGCCTTGGCACATTTGTCAAAAATTGCAAAACAAGAATCGGGAACAAACTTTTAACGAATTTGAATAGTTCCCCTTCGGAGCAGAAGGCCACAAATTAAGCCAGCAATAAATAAAAAATCAAAAAGAAATGACCAAAAAATAAAAAACAAGTCGAATAAAATTTCGTCAAAGAAGACCCGCACACTCACACACACACATTCGAATAACAAAAATAAAAAAATGCTGCCAAAAGAATTGGGTCAGTAACACGCCAAAATAAAAAAAAGAAAGACAGAAACACAAGTCAAAGAAGAGGAGTCCGGAGCAAGAGAGGATAAAGCTGAAGGGGAAGGAGCAGGCACACAAAGAATGAAGCAGAGGAGCTGCTAAAAAAATGAAGAAAAAACCCCAGCACGCAAATAAAAAGTCAATTGAGCGTGGTCTTAGGAACAAAAACAAAAGAAGAAATCAAGTTTCCAGACCCCGGAAATACCTTGGAACGTATTACTCTAACAACTTGTTGGATATCTTAGAAGGTTATCATTCAAAAAACCCAAAAATAATAAATTAAATAAAATAAGAAGCCACTATTCTTAATATAAAACTTCAAATTTATCACTAATTTTTTGAAATTTAAATGATAGGCTTAGTTAAAGCATTATACTGTTTACTTCTTTGTGGAAATTATAGCTAAGGAATTTGTATAACTTGATCCAAGAAATGATTTGCTTATTGAAAATGAAATAAAGTTTACTAGTTTAATACAACAATTAAAGCAAATTTAACACTGAATACACCCTTCAAGTAAGGGGTATCGAAAAAAAAAAACAATGGCAATGTCGCGACAATCTGAAAAAAAGTCAGGAATTTCTGTCAAATGTTTTTGGGAAGTTCAATGAAGGCGGCACTGCTAAAAACGAAATACTACGACTACAAAATTTAAATTAAAACAGAACATCAAATAAATTGCGCAAATTCGGTGACCCAATTCCTTCAAATGACTTTGTTTTCTATTCATCTATTTATATTGAAATTATGAAGGCAGCACAAATTCCAACACACAGGGGCCAGGCCAGAATAAAGCCAGGCAAAACAAAAGCCAAGTCAACGAACTCTTCGAGCCCTTCCGATAAACGATATACAAACAAACAGCAGCAGTAGCGGCAGCGATCATCTGTTTTATTTGGCAACTTGTTTAATATCGGTCAATGTATTCACAAATACAATGGGCCACAAAGCCACCAACAATATCATCCATATTAAATGCGACAAATACAACAAAAACGAGATAAGAATTTCAAAAATGTTTCTTTTGATTGCGTGCTCCGCGTATACGCACACACTTATGGATCGCGCCGTATGCAATTCCAAACTTTCACGTAATTTCTGCGTTGTTTTCCCTGTCTCTCTCTCTCTCTCTTTGCGTGTGTGTGAATTAAATTATTTTGTTGCTGTTGTTGTTTTATTTTGGCGTCTGTTTTGCTTGTTGTAAAAGTCAATAACCTTTTCGCGTATTCAAGAAGCCAGTTCCAGTTCCTCGAGGAGAGTTCCCCAAGAAAGCGACGACGCCAAGCCGAGCAGAAGAAAAAAAAATAAAAATAAATATATATACTCGTATATGAGAGAAAAAATAAAAACACAAGCATATTCAGATTTAGTTTTTTCTCCTCTCGTTGGTGTTGGCCTTAATCAAGAGCCAAAGAAATGGCATCATAGCCGTGGGTTAGGTAAATTGTTGGCCGGTTACTTGGTCAGTAAGTTGGCTGGTTGGCTGGTTGGCTGGTTGGCTGGTTGGCTTTCTTGGCCCCAAACTGGAGGAGGTCAGATTGGCTTAATTACGTAAATTATGAAGCTGGGGGAAACTTTCGGGGAAGTTAGCACGGATTTAATGGGCTCCCCAGCGATTTGAGGGTTGGCCTTTCGAAAGTTTCATTGGCAGACACTGTTTGTTTCGATTATGGAAGATATTTATTTATAGTTAAGGGGTTTTCATTTGAAAAATTAAGAAAATATTTATCAGGAGCTTTTCTTACTACTTAGATTACACAACACAAGTACGCTTTCATCCGATTAGCCTAACAAGGAAATCAATTAACTGTTGCCTTCAATACCATTGTGAAATTAATTGATTTCGTAAATATGTTTAATTTTTGTTTGATTGAATTTACATTGCCTATGGTATTTCGCATTGTGTTGCCCTAAGAAGCTTATGACATTTAAGCCAACCAAAGCAGGCGACAAACAACATACCAATCAATCTTGTCCTCGTCCTTGTTCCAGCTTTAATGCGTATGAAATGCATGCAATGCAATTAGCACGTTCTTGACTTGCGCTATCCAATCACAGAGTTCCTCACAGACAACAAACAATATTCTCGGGGCCAAGTTAAAATTGAAAATCGATTGCTGTGACAAGTTGGCCTACGTGATCTTTGGCACACGGACAAACTCCCCTGTAGCGCTCCAGTAAAGCTTTTAAAATTAAAAGAAAGTGCGGCTGGGACGGAAGGGAGTAGAGCAGTCGATAGAGATATTAAAATACTTTTCCCAAGACCGCATTTTAAGCTGCCAACATTTTCTCCCCCGCAAAAGCCAAATAGCAAAATTAAGCTCGTGTCGTGTGTGAAGTGACCTCGAGTGAGTTCACGTGTTTCGCCAGCTGAGCCCCCAAAAGCGTTGTTCTGTGCGAAATCATCGTTTAATTGGTGCTTGTCATTTAATTGGGAATTGTGTCATGCGAAAACCGAATCGAAAATGGGCCGAAAGCTTAAACATTGTGGATCTTCTTAATATTCATTATTATTCATAGCTCGAGGGGGGAAGTGGGAGCAGAACTGTCTCTGCAGAAGTCTCTCGAATTTGTTGCACATTTTTGTTTTGGAAAGTTACTTTAGAGTTTCTTGTTTTTGTTTGGCATCTACGTCAATCGAGCGTTTCACGAGCGAAAGTATTCGACTTTGGTGTAAATCCAAATAGGAAAACAAAGCAGCAGACTGGAATGGCCAAATTCACCCAAATTGGTCATTTTAAATGTAAATAGAGATTAAAAGTTTGCCATACTTGGGAATAGTATAAAAAAAATAAAATAAAATTAATATAAAATATGTTTAATTAATTAGCCTTCATTTATTATGAAAGGCTCTTATAAATTCCATGTCATACTTTACTTGAAACTTTACAACATAAAAAAATTGTAGATTTCAAGGGTTATAGTTATAAGTATGATAATAATACTAAATATTTAATTAAACCATTAAAGGCAACCAATAACTCAGTTTATTTATGTTTCTTACTATTTATGTATACCTAAATATTTTTATATTTTGTTTTTTCCTTTACAATTGAAATAGTTTATTGTAAGTATTATTGAATTCTATGACTTGGCTCAATGATTTTCGAGAGATTCATCCTTTAAAAAGAAAATTTCATAGGAAACACTTTACATTGCGAAATATTTTTTTAATAATAAATAATTCTAGGATTTTTTAACGTTTTCATTATTCTTTTATTATTATTATACCTTTTATATTGCATTTTAAGAAATACAAAACTATTCCGCAAAGAACTATATAAAATAATATTTTAAGCTTTCTAGTTACGCATTATTTACGAATCTATTTCATTAAAGTTACCTGCAGCTTACTAAATTCGCAGCAGGCTATAGGCAACAGCACTTGGCTAAAATCACATCACAAAATGTGTGCTTTTAGCTTTGCCTGAAAGGTTATTTCAATTAGTTTTTCCAACGCTGCATGATGATGAGTGTTCTGTGAAAATGTCCGTGTGCCTGGGGCTTGGGAGCTATCAGACCCGGACATTGGCTATTGTAATAAGCTTGGGCACCGCTGAAAGCGCTTGTAAACTAAAATGTATTCATCAGATACACTGCATGCAAAGTATCTCTGGCTGTGCGAGTGCGAGTGCGTGCGCTTGTAGTATGTGTGAGTATCTGTGTTCGCGCTGGCTTTGTTTGGCTCTCCTCTGACGCGCTGACTGCATTGACCCCCACTTGGGCCCCCGTATCTGTCGCTCCCGCTCCCGCTCCCGCTGCCGCTACCGCCCTCCCTCTGGCCGTTCTTGTCTGCCGTCTGTGTTGTCAGTGGCCGGCGCTCTCCCGCTCCCGCTCCCGCTCGCACGCACGCACTGAGTGCGGTTCAATGCACTCGCCGCCTCGGACTCTCTATTTACTTTCGGCGCCTACCAGAGTCGATCAACAGAAATTTACATTTCTGTATAATTTGTAAATTAAAATGTTGCTCTTCGAATAATTTGATTTGACGATGCTGGGGATGAGCTGCCTCCTCCCGCTCCCACTATAGAGATCCCGAAATAGATGTTATAACTATAACGGCCTTATCTACGCTCCATTCGGATGATGGCCAAGGGAAAATATTTAAATAAATTTGATAGGTACACAAACAGAACGGAGGAGAATCCCCCATGCAAGAGGCTATTGACTCCGGGTCCGCCTATGCTTGTGCCCCTCCTCCTCCCATCCGTGTGCGTATCTGTGTGTGTGTTCTGTATCTGTGTGTTTGTGTGGTAGTGGGAGTAAAGTCTCGAAGCATTGACCGAGAGTCTCCAGGGCAAAAGAAAGCAAAGTGAGAAGCGAGCTTCGAGTTTTCCTACACCCAAAATAAAACCATCATAGAACCTATACGATTGTTACATGAATTCTATACTCTTGAGTATTAAAAATTTCTTATCAAGTTAATACTACGAAAGTACGAAATTTTATACTCATCTGCACCAATATTTCATAATAATCACTAACGCGACAAACAGAAAAGCACTAAATTCCAGCTAACGCGATATGTTATCGAATTTTCGATGTAGGTTCGTATAAAAATAATACTCAAAAATACACAATTGAAACTATAGAGTATAAAAACTAAACTTTGGAGTATACATTTGATAGTTTGAAGTATAAAATTAATACTAAACTCGTTATACTGCTTGAGTATACTTTTTTTTTTTTTGTGTACTTCAAAGATTATTATTATTATTTAATATATTATTAATGTTTTTTTTTTTTTTCCTTGGGTGTACTTCAAGGTAACCGGCATTAAATTTCCTTCATTAAAATATATTAAATAATATTTTAATTAAGGCAACAGAAATAGTTGCCAGGTTCGTCTTTTTTTATATATGATATTTTAAATAAAATCCTGCCAAGGGCTTTAATGATAGATTTAGCTAAGAGTAATTTCTTTATTTATACAGTCACCAAAAATATAGTTTTAATAAACCGATGCTATAATTATGCATAAATATTGAGCTGGCTCAGAACCAATATACCCCTACTCTCCACAAATACTGGGCATCAGTGGAGAATACGCACAGCTCCACACGGCTCCGGAATTCTCCGCTCCCTTCCGTGCAGCTCGCTCTCTTTGGGCCTATGTGTGTGTGCGAACTGAGTGATAATGCGACCGCCACACATGTGATATCGGCGATAACAGTTGACAGTGAGACGGCGACTGTGACTGCGACTGCGGCTGCGACTGCAACTGTGACAGAGGCCTCAGTAACTGTATTGTTTTGCCATATATATTTTTAGGGGAATAAAAAGAGGGGACAAAATCAGGGAACTTTTGTCGCCTGTGTGGGGGTACATTGACTTTCGTTTCGGTTTGTTTTGCTTTTTGTTTTAATTTATGTTTGCTTTTGTTTTTATTAAACGGATATCAACAAAAGGTTGGTGCAGTTTACTTTTCCTTTTACTATATCATAATCATAATAGCTAATAAATCAGGCATGAAATTAATGCAGGAGTCTGGCATTAGAATTTGTAATTAGGAGAATGCATGCTTTGCAGTAAAATCAAATTGAAATATTTTTTTTTATCGATTAAAACAAAAAAGTGGCCCGAAAACTACAAGATAATTATAATAGCTAATAATTCAGGCATGTAATTTATGCAGTAGTCTGATTAATACGGGGAAAGCGGTTATTAAGTTCACAAATTCGATTTGCTTAAATTTATAATTGAATTTAATTTGAATTTTTAAAGTTTTTTGGTAGTGCAATTTAAGAAATTACTAATAACAGGCACAGAAGTTAAATATTAAAATTATTACTTGCATATTTTGTTTTTAAATAAGTAAATTCCTCTTAAGTGTTCACTTAAGCCGAGGAATTTATTATTAAATGAAAAGTGTTCAGACCTTGTTAGTATATTCCTCTCAATGAGTGTGGTTGTTACTTAAGTATTTGAAGTGTGCCTGAAAGTGATTTGTCTATTTTGAGTGTGCCTGAAAGTGATTTGTCTTTACCGACACTCAATTTTGGTTTCCCTATCTTATGTTTCTCCTTGCAGCAACTCTCCGGCGTCCTTGTCTTATCACTTTGAAAGGACTTCAGGGGACCGCAAGAAGCAGCATCACAACAGCAACATATGCAACTCCCATTCACATCACCAGCCAGAGCAGCAGCTGCAGCAGCAACAGCAGCAGCAGCAGCAGCAGCAGCATACACTGCAACTGACATTTCAGAACCTGAACGTTTTGCACAACGAGCGGCAAATACTTTCCGATGTGAGTGGATTTGTCAGGTAACAAGATCAGCCAGCATAAAGTAAATAAACACAACACCGCACAAAATAAACGCAAGAAAGCAGTGTTGCCAACTTGAAGCTTAAAACATAGCTTACAAATTAATAATATATCAGCAAGATAGTTGGCAGCATTGACATTCATCTGAAATCGAAATGAACCTCTCACCTTACCCTAATCCTGTGTGTATTTCTCCCCAGTCCCTGCGAGGTCCTGGCCATCATGGGACCCTCGGGCAGTGGAAAGACCACCCTGCTGGACTGCCTCAGTGGCCAGCGGCACATTGACAGCGGCAGCGTCTTCCTCAACCGCGAGCCGCTGACCAAGAAGTGGCGCCGCCGGATCGGCTACGTGCTGCAGGAGGAGATCTTCTTCCCCCAGCTGACACTGCGGGAAACGGTGGTCTACACGGCGCTGCTGCGACTGCCGGAGTCCATGCCGCGGGCGGAGAAGATGCGCAAGGTGGATCACATTCTGGAGGCCCTCGAGCTGGGCTGCTGCCAGCAGACCAAGTTCGGGGACTACCTCAACCGGGGACTGTCCGGCGGCGAAAAGAAGCGGGCCAACATTGCCTGTGAGCTGCTCACCAATCCCCTGCTCATGCTCTTGGATGTAAGTGTATCTTATGGAATTTTATATCAGAATTTAATTAATGAATTTTATTCATGAATGACAGGAACCCACGTCCGGCTTGGACAGCCACTCGGCCATTTCGCTGATGAAGGTGCTCAAGCGGTACGCCCAGCTGGAGCAGAAGACGATCGTGATCAGTGTGCACCAGCCCTCGTCGCAGATGTTCCACATGTTCGACAAGCTGCTGCTGCTCCATCAAGGACGAACAGCGTACTTTGGGGATGTGCATAATATATACAGGCATTTTGAGGACATTGGAGTGACCATCAAGCCGCACTATAACCCCGCCGATTTTGTGTGTAAGTAAGGTTTGAATGAACTATAATTTATGTAGAAGTTTTTCTGCCTAAAAGTATGCCACAAATATGGAAAATTGCTAACCTTTAAGTGCGGCTAAGAATAATATTTCTTACCTTTTAAATTACCTTAAAAAGGTAACACTGCTTGAAACTGTTTCTTATGACTTAATACATTTTGTTATACTTTTATTTAATTAAGAAGTATATAGTGTAGGAAAACCGCTTTAAAAAATATTCAAGCTGGAACTTATGTAGAAAATCTCCTCCTATTTTTCAGTGGAGCAACTAAAGTCGCACCCTGATATCCGGGAGAAGCTCTTCATTGCCGCCAGGGAGTCGCACGGAAATTACCTGAACCGGAACTGCATTAGCAGCAGTCGCCACCATGCCAGCGAGTCGAAGACGGCGGATAAGAAGCAGCCGGAGACCATCCTGATCGACGACATAATTAATAACTACTACAACCAGCATCACCACCACGCCAGCCGCCACCACCACAATCACAATCACCATCACCAGTACGAGAACCTGCACCATCCGAGCAGCGGCTGCCAGGTGGAGGAGGACGAGGAGGCGGCCCAGCACTTGGTGTGGTGCGGCGCCGACTCTCAGTCCAACTTCAGCTCCTGCGCCTCCAGTGACTGCCACTCGTACAGTGCGGGCAGTGGGACGGAACATGGCGGGGACAGCGATGAGTGGCTCTCGTATCCCACAAGCTTTCACACACAGTTCTGCGTGCTCTCCAGCCGAAACTTCAAGGAGGCCAAGCCTCGGATGCTCTCCAAGCTCAATTGGTTCCAGACCATCGGACTGGCCCTGATGGCCGGCGCCATTTGGTTCCAACTGCCGCGCACCGAGGAGTTCCTGCACGACCTACAGGGCTGGATGTTCTTCTCGCAGACCTACTGGATGCTCTTTGCCCTCTTCGGGGCGCTAAATTCATGTAAGAATTATTTAGATATTATTATTATCTTTAATTTATTTTTAATTAATTTATTTAGTCCCCTCGGAGCGTGAGGTGGTGAGCAAGGAACGCCGCTCCGGGGCCTATCGCCTGTCCGCCTATTACCTGGCCAAGATGTGTGCCGAACTGCCACTGGTGATCACCCTGCCCACGGTCTACCTCATGATAAGCTACCCCATGCTGGGCTGCACTAGGTGAGTATGATCTTTGTGAGTTCGTGGAGCTGAGTTCATGATTCATGATTCTTGTATTCCCCAGCTTAAAGCTCTTCTTCCTGATGCTCATCTTCCTGCTGATCAACACGATTGTGGCGCAGAGTGTGGGCTTCTTTATCGGGGCCTGCTGCATGGACATGAACGTGAGCATCACCCTGAGTGCCCTGTACACGCTGGCCACCCAGCTCTTTGGGGGCTACCTATCGTCACGCATTCCGGAGGGCCTCAGCTGGATCCAGTATACCTCCATGATCCACTATGCCTACCAGAACATGCAGATACTGGAGTTTCGAGAGGGTCCGGCTATAAGGTGAGCTTAAGTATTCGAAACTATAATTATTTAGGAGATTTTTAAGCAGTCTGGTATTAAATCACAACGTCTCACATACCCAATAATACTTAATACTAAGCAGCCTCGTTTCAAAGCACAACGTCTAACGTACTCAATAATACTTAATACTAAGCAGCCTTGTTTCAAAGCACAACATCTCACATACTTAATAATACTTAATTCTAAGCAGCCTCGTATCAAAGCACAACTTCTCACATACTAAATAATACTTAATACTAAGCAGACTCGTATCAAAGCACAACATCTCACATACTCAATAATACTTCATACTAAGCAGCCTTGTATCAAAGCACAACGTCTAAATAATACCTACTTACCAGCCTCGTATCAAAGCACAACATCTCACATACTCAATAATACTTAATACTTAATTTCATCCCTTCCAGGTGCGGATCCCCAAGTAGCTATGAGATTTGCAAACAGCAGTCAACCGAATTCATTCCATATGAGGAAATACTCAATGCTCAAAACTCGACATCACCGCTCTGGCTGAACACGCTGATACTGATGATGTTCTTTCTGGTATTTCGCTGCCTAGGATACGCGGTATTGCGCTACCTGCGGTGCCCGAAAAAGACGTGATATCTCCTAGCTGCCTAGCTATATCCATATATCTGAGCAGACACATCGAACCAGTGATACGTAATTAGTTAATGCTAATCAATGCTAAACCGTTACAACTGAACAAACTTGCTAAATGGCGCCAATTTTGTGATTCAATTTACTTTCAAGCCACACCATTTACGTTTACCTACCTATTATTATTATTACAATTATCTCTACGCCTACGATTACGATTATTATTATTGTATTTAGCCGTGTTATTCGAGGTTTGCGGTTGGGCAGTGCGATTGAAACTGTTTTTGTGTTGCATTTTGTAAGCGTACATTTTTGTTTTGTTTTTTTATGCCTTTTTTAATTGTTAGCCGTTTGTGTTATTATTGCCGCTAAAAGCTAAAAGCTTAAACAAGAGATCGAGAGTAAAGCAAACATTATGTTTTAATGTACCTTTTAAAGCCCAAAACCCCGCCCACCCCGAAAATATACAAATATAAATAAAAGCTGTCGGCCCAACAATACCCACATCACCCGCACACACATAGTACGCCTATGCATAAATATTAATTGTATGTTTATTATGAAATGCTAGTAATTTTGTAGAATATTGCAAATTTTTTTCGCTTGGGAAAAAACACTGTGATTTAGTATGCTAGTTTTTTAATTAGTTTTAATTGGCCAGCACCAGTGGATGATGCTGGCCCGGAAAATTGTAAAGCCCCTTCAGTAATTGATAATGAAAACAAACAAAAAAATACTGTATGAACTTATGGCATAAATTGTATTTTGTTTATATTTTCTAATTATATGTAATTAAATTTATTTAAATATACCTACGTACATACATGAAAGTGTAAGCTGAGACCGCAGAGGCTGTAATTTATTAAAGCGCGGGATCATTATGGGTCACAAAAGGTTAAGGAGTAAGTAAGAAGTTTAAATGGTAAATAAACACCAAAATTTAATTATCTTAAAGTAACGACACAGTTCCCAGTAAACACATTTTTTATTCAATCCTCCAACATGCTCTTGCTCTTGGTTTCCTTCAGGAAAACGGAGAATTAAACAAAACTGAATGCAGTGACTCCGGTCGCCTACATTCCCCAATTTTTTCATGCAAATTGGGAAAATGTCAGCATCACAAAGCTGCAAACCACAATTGCCATTGAGGCCCCCTTGGCACGTATCTAGACTCGGGAATTTTAAATGCAATTAATTTCATGTTAAATCGATCAAAATCCCCTACCTTGACCGCAAATATTTATGGGTCACAAAAGGATAAAGAGTAAGTAAAAAGCCTCAAACACCAAAATTTAATTATCTTAAGGTAAAGACACAGTACCCAGCAATCACATTTTTTATTCAATCCTCCAACATGCTCTTGCCCTTGGTTTCCTTCAGGAAAACGGAGAAATAAACAAAACGGAATGCAGTGACTCCGGCCGCCTACATTCCCCATTTTTTCATGCAAATTGGGAAAATGTCAGCATCACAAACGAGAAGCTGCTGCAAACCACAATTGCCATTCAGGCCGCCTTGGCACGTATCTAGACTCGGGAATTTTAAAAGCAATTAATTTCATGTTAAATCGATTTAGTTCCCATACCTTGACCGCAAATATTTATGGGTCACAAAAGGATAAAGAGTAAGTAAAAAGCATCAAACACCAAAATTTAATTATCTTAAGGTAAAGACACAGTACCCAGCAATCACATTTTTTATTCAATCCTCCAACATGCTCTTGCCCTTGGTTTCCTTCAGGAAAACGGAGAAATAAACAAAACGGAATGCAGTGACTCCGGCCGCCTACATTCCCCATTTTTTCATGCAAATTGGGAAAATGTCAGCATCACAAACGAGAAGCTGCTGCAAACCACAATTGCCATTCAGGCCGCCTTGGCACGTATCTAGACTCGGGAATTTTAAAAGCAATTAATTTCATGTTAAATCGATTTAGTTCCCATACCTTGACCGCAAATATTTATGGGTCACAAAAGGATAAAGAGTAAGTAAAAAGCATCAAACACCAAAATTTAATTATCTTAAGGTAAAGACACAGTACCCAGCAATCACATTTTTTATTCAATCCTCCAACATGCTCTTGCCCTTGGTTTCCTTCAGGAAAATGGAGAAATAAACAAAACTGAATGCAGTGACTCCTGCACACGACCACATGGTCGCCGATATTCCCCATTGTTTCATGCAAATTGGGAAAATGTTCAGCATCACAAACACGAAGCTGCTGCAAACCACAATTGCCATTGAGGCCGCCTTGGCACGTATCTAAACTCGAGAATTTTAAAAGCAATTAATTTCATATTAAATCAATCAAAATCCCCTACCTTGACCGGAAATATTTCGACGAGGCTGACAAAGAAGCAGCCGACCAGGCCAATGTTGCCCAGGAAAATATCCATCGACATGAGCAGCAGCGGCACCCAGCTATACTCCCCGACATCGTGGCTCTGGGCGTAATGGGTGAAAAAACCAAAGGCTGCCAAACTAATTGCCACACCGCCCGTGGACACCAGCATGAGCAGCTTCCGGCCACAGATGTCACACAGCAGGGTGGTCACATAGGTGCCCAGAATCTGGACGGCTCCAATGATTATGGTGCAAGTATCCGGATCCATGATGCTGCCCGACTTGGCGAATATATCAGACATGTAGTTGACCATGGTGAAGAGGCCACTGAACTGATTAGCAATAAGTAGGACCAAGGCTGGACCATAGGCCTTGAGAGCAGGGCGAGAGCCTGGAAGGTAATGAAATTAATGGGAAATTAATTAGAAATGAAATTAATAATTAATTATTAAATACTACACACAAAAAAAGGGTAAAACCATTTCTTTCTTTCTGTTTGTCGCTTTAGTGATTTTCCTTGGTGCAGATTAGTATAGATTTTATACTTTCGTAGTATCAAATTAATAAGCATCTTATTAATACATTTTTAATACTCAAGAGTATAGCATTCCTGTAACAATAGAATAGTTTCTAAGACGAATTTTTTTGTATGTAACTGATTAATGACAGATAATAACGATTTATCTTATTTATACTGATCTTTCCTCATTACTTACAAAAGTCCTTTAGCGTAATAGCTTCATTCAAGCCATTGCCCTTTTTTAAAGCCACCTTCATATCCTCAAACTCCTCTATGGCTCGATTCTGATCGTGTATGTTATCGCTATCCTTGATGTTTTTGTAGTAACGAAAGGACCTCTCAGCTGCCGAGTATTTCCCAACCCTTATCAGATGCATGGGCGATTCCTGTATGAAAAGCAATACGGATATAAGGTAGCAAAGGGGCAGAAGGAGAACTATCCAGGGAATCGAGTAATAGGCCAGGTGAGTGCCCATTATGTAGCCCACGAGAATGCCGACATTGACCGATAGCATCACCATGGCCGAGAAGGTGCCACGGATGCTGTAAAAGAGTAAACAAATAACCACATTATCTCAAGTTGCGAAATAACTACTTTTAGTGACGTCACTGTTGGTATTTGTATTTGACTTGTCGCCAGTTGCCGTTTGCCGTGACGTAGCAGTTTGATCTTATCTCTTACAGAGATTAATCGCGACATTTATCATAAATCATATCCACTTACTTGGCATCAGCGATTTCACTGAGAAAAATGGGATGAACAATGTACATGCCGCCGCCACAGATGCCAGCCAAGAGCCTGCCCACGTACAGGTACTCCACGCTCTGGGCAAAGTAGACCAGGAGCCACAGGCACTAAAAGCACAAAGCACAAAGCATCAGTAACATTATTCCTTTGTTCGATCTGGCAACATTACCGAATGCGGAATGGCAATGAACAAAAGGCACCTTTTGCTCCCCAGGCGCCCGAGCAGGGACCCTATAAGGATGTTGCCAGTCACCGAGCCCATTCCGAGCATGGAGCCCACCCAGGACACCTCGAATTCGGACTTAATCTCGAAGCCCACTGGGGAGTCGGACTGCAGCTTCCGCAGGGTGGGCGAAAGCCAACCAATACCAATGCCATGGGATATGGAGATGAGATTAACTGCAATGAAAATCCTCTTATCCAGGAAATCCTTTACTCTCCCAGGACTACTCACTCAACAGCGTTGTAAGCAGCTGGTATCGGTTCCTGCGATTAAGCAGGCAGTTTGGTCGCCGAAAGAATTTGGTCAGCATTTTGTTTCCACACAGAAATTCAAGAAAATTTTAATTGCCTTAAGCAACCTAACTTGCACTTTATTCAGTCTTGCATTGCCCGAGTATCTCTGATCACTGAAAGGGCATTCCACCTAGAAATCGGCTTAAGTATCTGGATGGTATCCTCGGGGCCGTAAAGATAACGACTGGCTTAGGCTAATCGCCTAGGTGCGACGAATTTGATAAACCATTATCTTTCCGGTAAACACACACTAAGCCTCCAGTAGCGATTTGCCTTTGGTCTCTTCCAAGAAGAACAAGAAGTACAGAAATCCGGAGAACGTAATGACACTACAGCTCCACATGGTCACCGAAATGCCCCAGGCGGCCACGCAAATGGGAAAGATTTTCAGGGTGAGGAATACTGTGCTGCTTAGAATTACCACAAAGGTGGAGACTGCCACGGAACGGATCTGGAATTGAGAAATATTTAAAAATAAAGAGAAGGAAGGAAGAAATTTTTCTAAAACCCACCTTCGAGGGAAACAGCTCCACCAGAACCACAAACATACAGCCCACCATGCCGATGTTGCAGAGGAACACGTAAAAGGACAGGATCACCAGGGGCAGCCAACCCACCGAAGAGAGGTCGTTATCCCGGGCGTAGTAAGTGTAGCAACCGAAGGCCACTAGGCAAACAGCAGCTCCTGCCGTGGAGGTCAGCATGAGGATCCTGCGTCCGTACTTGTCGCAGAGCAGCGTGGTGGCATAGTTTCCCACGATCTGCAGGACTCCTATGACAATGGTACACATGCCCAGGTCCAGAGTGGTGTGCGAGGCGGCAAACACATCCGACAGATAGGTGGTGACACAGAAACTGGCGCTGAACTGGTTGCAGCCGAGCAGGACAAAGGCAGAGGCATAGGCCTTGAAGGCGGGTTTGGTAACTGATGTCGAGAGTAAAGTCTAATTAAAGCTGTTCTCAAAACTCACAAGGAAACCACTCACTGAAATCCCTGTAATTAAAGGACTTGGCCTTCTCCGTCTGCTCCTTGGTCACCAGGAACTCCAATTCCTCAAACTCACTTTCAGCCTTGATGTCATCTCTCCGTATATTCTTGTAGAACATAAAGGACTTCTTGGCCGCCTCGATTTTTCCCTTGCGGATGAGATGGTGCGGCGTTTCCGGAAACAGGAAGTTGCAGATGAAGTAGCAGAGGGGCAGGGCAATAATGAACGGCGGCGCTGTAAAGTAATCCACATGTGTGGACACTATATAGCCTGCGAGAACGCCCGTGTTCACCGATAGTAAGATCATAGAGCCCAGTCGCCCGCGTACGCTACGGAAGATTTACGATCAACTAGTTTATCATCAACTAACCCACCACGCTCCCCCTAAAGTACATACTTGGTGTCCGCAATCTCGCTTATGAAGGTCGGAAGGACGACGTAACAGGCGCCACCGGTCATGCCGGCCATCAGGCGTCCTATATACAGGAACTCCACGCTCTGGACAAAGTAGATCAGGCACCAAAAGGTCTAGAAGAATTTCCACAACAAGATGGTGAAATAGAATATCTTTATAAAAAAATGCAGACTCATCATCTCACCGTGTAGGGCAGGGCAATAAAGAACAGGACCAGCTTGCGTCCGATGCGATCCTGCAGGAAGCCGGCCAACAGGTTGCCCATCACACTGCCAATGCCCACGAGCGATCCTATCCAGGACACCTCGCTCACCAGCACGGGAAAATCGAGGGGGGACTGATCGGTCTGGAGGTCCCTCATCACCGGCGACATCCAGCCCACGCCCAGGCCATGGGAAAAGGTGGCAATATTCACTAGAAGGGTTAGATCATTAGAATCATCTAGCACTTGGCTTTCAGTGGAGTGTCCTACCCAGCAAGGTGACTAAGAACTGATGACGATTCCTGCGTCCCAGAAGACAGTTGGGATTGGCAAAGACCGAGGCTAGTCGCAATTTCAACGTCATGGCTGCGAGGCTTTCTCCACACTGACTGAGATTCGTCTAGCGTCCGCGCTTCCCCTTAAATGTTTTCTAACCGGTTTATCTTGGCCAGATAAGACCAAGGTGCTTTTACAACAATCAGTGGAGATACACGCAGAGAAACGGTTGCCAAAGATTACAAAAGGAATTAACGGTTTTTTGAAGTTTACATTTTATTTAGATTTTAAAAAGAAGTTACCTTTCTTTTCTTTTTATATATTTATTTTAAAAACTCTCAACTCTCTCATAGCAAGCACTGAATGGCTTTCCCTTGTTTTCTGTGGAGGAAGCCTTTCCTAGCCGGCAGACGGAATCCATTTCAGGTGAGTGGCTCTCTCAATTTGTTCAGTCCAAACTGATTATTGCAGTTAATTCTCCAGGAGCGACTTGCCTTTGGTCTCTACCAAAAATAAGTAAAAGTAAATAAAGCACAGAGTCGTGCTGACACTGCAGCACCACATGGTCACCGAAATTCCCCATTCAGCCACGCAGATGGGAAAGATTTTCAAAGCCAAAAAAACGGTGGCACTTAGGACCACTATAGTAGATGAGACACAAACGGAGCGGATCTGTAATACTTAATACTTATAGAACAATTTAGAGATTAGTAAGAAAACCCACCTTAGTTGGAAAGAACTCCAGCAGCAGCACAAAGACACAGCCCACCAGGCCAATGTTGCAGAGAAAAACGTAGCAGGAGAGGATCACCAGGGGTATCCAGCCGAAGGCAGTGAGATCATATATCTGGGCAAAGTAGGTGAAGCTCCCGAAGATGGCCAGGCAAACGGCAGAGCCCGAGGAGGAGACCAGCATAAGGATCCTGCGTCCGTACTTGTCACACAACAAGGTGGTGGCATAGGTGCCCACTATCTGGACAGATCCTATAACCACCGTGCACATGGTCAGATTCAAGGTCGTGTGCGAGGCGGCAAAGATGGTCGACAAATAAGAGGAGACACAGAAGCTTCCACTGAACTGATTGGCGATGAGCACCACAGCCGCCGAGGCATAGGCCTTGAAAGCTGGCCTGGTGACTGCGGGAATTATTAAGTATTAATACTTATTAAATATAAAAACTAATTCACACTCACTGAAATCCTTGTAGTTGAAGGACTTGGCCTTCTCCACCT
Source organism: Drosophila asahinai (assembly GCA_008042795.1). Classification (NCBI taxonomy): domain Eukaryota; kingdom Metazoa; phylum Arthropoda; class Insecta; order Diptera; family Drosophilidae; genus Drosophila; species Drosophila asahinai. The sequence goes on from VNJZ01012218.1 coordinate 64,682, forward strand.
CCGCTTTGATCACTTTCAGCTTCAGGTCCTCGAATTCACTCTCAGCCTTGATATCATCTCTCCGAATATTTTTGTAGAACTGAAAGGATTCCTTGGCCTCCTGGAATTTTCCCTTTCGTATGAGATGAATGGGGGTTTCCGGAAACAGGAAATTGCCGACTATATAGCAAAGGGGCACGGTCACAATAAACGGAGGCGCCGTAAAGTAATTAAAGTGAGAGGATACTATGTAGCCGATGAGTACTCCCGTGTTCACCGTCAGGAGAATCATGGAACCGAGTCGACCGCGGATGCTGTGAAGGATTTAAAAAGTTTAGTTATATTATAAAATATAGAATAATATAATTCACTCACTTGTCATCCGCGATCTCGCTCAGAAAAGTCGGTAGGACCACGTAGAAAGCTCCGTTGGTCAGTCCTGCCATCAGGCGTCCCAGGTAAAGGAACTCCACACTCTGGACAAAGTAAACAAGGCTCCAAAATATCTGAAAAATAAGCAAGTCCTTCGAGGAATAGTTCTAAATAATCTGAAAAATAAACTCACCAAGGTGGGAACTGCCAGGCCGAACATGACCGGCTTTCGGCCAATTCGATTCATCAAAGTGCCGGCCAGAATATTGCCTATCATGGCACCCATGCCCACCAGAGATCCTATCCAGGAGACGTCCTTTACCAGCACTTCGAAATTGAGGGGCGACTGATCGGTGGTGAGATCCCGCAGCACCGGCGACATCCAACCTATGCCCAGGCCATGGGCAAAGGGAGCGATGTTCACTGGAAAAGGGAAAAATCGTAATAAGTAATACCCATAGCTTCTCCTAGAGAGATGCCTTACCCAGCAGGGTCACCAGGAACTGATTACGATTCCTCCGACTCAGGAGACAATTGGGATTCTCAAAGAACGTCATGACTGTGAAATCTCTACAAAAATATTGTCGTCTGCCATCTGAGCTCCCACTTAAGTACCATTTTCGCCTGTTTATCTAAACCAGATAGCTGCCTTCAATATTTACAATCTTGACTTTAGTTTGGCGAAACAATTTCACCAGATGTTTAGCTTGGAGGTTCATCTAAAAAAATATAAATCAATTACCAAGTTCACCAAATAAGATTAATTCCGTTTTGCTTTCATCATGTAAACAGTGATAACTAAATCAGTGTTTGTGAACTTCTTAAGTATACTCAGAGAGTTGACATAATCACCTGGACCTCAGACGTTATAAAGTCAACTCTTAACCCTTAGGTTTAGGGTTTAAGGTTTTATAAGCGACCTCCAGCTAAGTTTGATTTGGATATCTTTATAAATCACACAGAGATGCCCATATCATGCTATCTTTTCCTTAAATTATCTTTATAAAGCCAAGCTGGGATCCGTAAAATCTCTGTATAGTTTATTTTCAACCATTTTGCGCACTTATTTAAATCAGTGCAAGATATTTTAAAAATAAACATTTTTCCATATTCTTTGTAGGAAGTACTTCCTATATTATAGGATATAATTTTATTATTTTCATTAAAAGTTCTTGCAAGAAAATATAAAAAAGGGGGAATACGGTTGAGAACATTCTCTAAATGCATTTAATTTTTTAATTATTTTGTAAATTACATTATTTTTATATACACTATCATTTATATTTTGTAGATTGCTTTGAGAGCACCCTTAATCTTCAATCATGGATTTCCCCTTAGTTTCCTGCAAAAACAGCCAGAAATATAGGAACGTGAGCAAAGCAGAGCCGGCAGAGAACCACATGGTCAGAGAAATGCCCCAGTAATGCAGCATCAGCGGGAACAACTTCAAGGTGCCAAAGACCAGAAGACTCAAGAATATCACAGACATAGAAGTGGCCAGCGAGCGAATCTGAAAGGATCAAGCCATAGGATCAAGATTCAATAATAGTAAGTCCGAAATACCTTCACTGAAAAGAGTTCCACCAACACCAGAAAGAAGATGCCAATCAGTCCAATGTTGGCCACATAACAAATGAAAATCATCAGCACCAAGGGCAGCCAGTCGTAGTCGCTGAGATCGTGGAATTGGGCAAAGTACGTAAAGCAGCCAAAGGCAATGCATCCAATGCCCACCCCCAAAGTTGAAATCAACATGAGGAGACGTCGTCCCACAATGTCCACGAATATGGTCGAGGTATAAACACCCACAATTTGCACGATTCCTATGATGATGGTGCCGGTGTTGACGTCCACAATCGAGCCCGAGGCCTTGAAAATGTCGGACATGTAGTTGATGAAGCTGAAAACCCCACTGAACTGGTAGCCCAAGTTGAGGACAAGCGAGGCTGCAAAGCCTTTCAGGGCGGGTTTGGTCACTGAAAAAAAAAATATTAAAACTAAAACAAATCAAGGAAATTTGAATTCAATTGAAATTAAGCCGCAAAATATGCTAAAAATGTATATAACATATTTGCATACTTTTAAACACTTTTTTAAATGATTTTAATTCCTTAGAAATTTATTTTCCACTCACTTAGATCCCTGTAACTCAGCGGCGAGGAGTTCTTTGTCTGCTGAGCCAGGACAGCGCTGCGAAGCTCCTCGAAATTTGCTTTAGACGTTTGCTCGTACATTGCATCCCTTTGATTTCTGTAATATCTATAAGAATTCTCGGCTGCACTCAGCTGGCTTCGCTTTAGCAGATATGGCGCTGTTTCGGGCAGCATTAGATTGGCAATAAAGTAGGCCACGGGAAAGATAATGGCCAAGAAGGGCACAACGTGATAGTCCAGATATGTGCTGAGTATATAGCCAGCCAGTATGCCCAAGTCAACGGATAACATCACCATGGAAGTCAAGGCCCCACGAATGCTGTGAGATCAGAGTTTAAATTTGTTTCCTTTAATATTTTTCATAGAAAAACCTCACCTACTATCCGCAACTTCGCTTATAAAAATGGGCACGACCACATATCCGGCTCCGCCAGTAAAGCCGCACAAAAATCGGGCTGCATACAGGAAGTACACGTTCGAGGCGGAGTATATCAGAATCCAGAGGCACTGCAAGGGGAAATGAGGATGTTTTTATTGCAGCTTTATCGTGGGAAGTACCCACCGTGTAGGGTCCTGCCATCAGATACAGGCAAAACTTCCTGCCAGCCCGCTCAATCAGAAAAGCGATGGTCAAGTTTCCGCACAAACTGCCCAGTCCCAACATGGAGCCCAGCCAGGATATTTCAGCGAGATTCACTTTAAAGTCCAGCGGCGAGTCGGGCGTTTGAATTTTAGTCAGCGTCGGCGAGAGCCAACCCACGCCCACGCCATGGCCGAAGGTTATGATGTTAACTGCAATATAAAATGCATAAACTATGCTGTGCAATTAAATTTCCACAACTCCTCGCTCTCACCAATTATTGTGGCCAGGAGCTGGTAGCGGGTCTTATGCTGCAGCAGCGAATTCCGGAATAACTTTGTCATCGCCACAAGGAGGGAGTGTCAGCTGGCCTCGAGTTCTCCGCCGCAAATGCGAAAGCGTTGAGTTATGAAAACCAACGAAACCGAAAAGCTCTCCGGGAACAAATCCCTCCGTAAATCCGTAAACTTTATATCCGCAATATCTGCGATCACTGTGTTTGCTATATCTATCTATATCTTTGTCTTTTCGGATTTTGCGGACTCACAAAAGTGTGTGAAACTTCACAAATTACATTGTAAAGATTAGCCAGAGGAGAGCGGCTGCAATTAGTATATAAAGTTAGTCTTCTCTTTTATTTTCTTGTTATGGCGCCCAAGATATTTCACAATTCAAACACGCCATGTTGCCCTGTTTACCGTCGCCACGTGAGAGCCTGGAAAAAAGGGGCTCGTCTGTCTCGTCTGGCCCTAAGCTATTTATGTTGTTGGTCCAGACTCAACTGGCATCTCAGTGGATTAGGTCGAAGGAAAAAATAATCCGATAAATGGGATTTAGGCAGTGAGGAAAATTAAGTGAGATTAAGGCTATTATATGAAGAGATAAATTAGGAAGTGCCGAAATATGGCATTCAGAGGCTTTAAAAAAATTGTCAGGGCTTTAAATATACTATATATAGAATTAACTTAAATTTAAATATTTAAAAGGAAGTACATTAATAATAAGGTCATTAGGTAAGAGTTTATTGGTAAGAAAATACATTATGTTTATATCTTTGCCTTTAATGCAAGATGTTATCCCTCAAGGTATTTTAACCCACACACAAAAAGGTATAGTTTTCTCAGTTATAATATATAGTTTATTTAATCTCAAGCCCAAATTCATTCAATTAAAATACCATAGAAATTCCATTACATTCTAAGCTATCTAAGGATCCCAGGGCTTAAATTACACAGAAAATCTTTAATCTTCAATCATGAATTTTCCCCTAGTTTCGGGCAAGATAAATAGGAAATAAATACAAGCAAGCTGGATGTGGCCAGAAACCACATAGCTTGAGGGTGCAGAAGACCAGAATATAGAATATAAATAATTAATTGGACCACACGTAGATGCAAAACTTTCAGCCTGCTCTTTCCAGGAAGAAGGCGATGACCAATCCCAGCATCGTACCCAGCCAGGATATCATATCTCAACGAGGTTCACCTTAAAATCTATCGGCAAGTCGGGGCCTTGGATTTTGGTCAGAGTCGGCGAAAGACAACCCACACTAACTCCATGGCCAAATGTTACTATATTCATTGTAGTAAATACAAAACTATTCAGAGGCTAACAGCTAAACTCAACCAATAATGGCTACCAAAACGCCCGTAGCAGGGAACTAAAATATTGGGAAACCTCGAGAAATAAAAACTTTCTCTGTCTGTTTTCTGTTTGCACAGTAAAGATAATATCGGAGCCGACAAACTGTATTCCTAAACAAAGAGATTAGGAAGTCTAGAAGCTCTGATTCCAGGTGGTGACGGAAATTTCACAACTATATTACGATTAGGCATGAAAAAGGGGCGTATGTGAGGTAATAAAAAAAATATAAACGTATTAAAATCAAGATTTTCAAAAAAGAAATTGATATCCCAGAAGTAGACTACACTTGCCGTAATTTTAGCTAGTCTGAGCAGCAACCTTTTTGAGCTTTTTTGAATTTAATTAAAGACTTAAATATGTAAGAATCTGATTAATTGAAATACTAAAATAAATGCATTACCTATTAAATAAATAAAACAATTAAATTTAGATTTATTAATACTTGGCTAATTTTTTAAATCACCTTAAAAATTACGTTCCCATCGAAGAGTCAGAATGGGAATTTAAGTATTAAATTTCCTACTCATAGAAAAATGTAACAAGGCTAAAAAAACAAGTTAATCAAGGTTAAATTAAATTACCTATTACCTATTTCTGTTAATTAAAACCTTCAGTAACCCGCCTTTGTTTTAAAAATGATCTTATCCCAACAGATCTTATCTAATCAAAGAGTTTTCATTGTCAAAAAGAACAGTCATCAGGCGATAGCTGTGGAAGATCAAGGTAAACACACAGACCAGTCATTGTTGCTGAAGTTTTTCCAAATAACAATCAAGGCATCTATAGCCTTTTCTATTAATTTCCTTGGAGATTTTATTATAAACAATAACAAGTCATTTTAAATAATCTTTTTAATACTAAAGGCTGGCCAAAAGGGCCTCAACTGTCTTTCCTTTGGTTTCAGGAACAAAGATGGCCACAAAAAGAGCTGCGCTGAAGGACAAGCTGGCGAACATGAAGACGGTGCCATGCATTCCCAGAGAGGTTGTAAAAATGGGCATCATCTGCAAATAAATTTATATTTAAATATCTCAATATTTAAGTAGAGAATTCCCCCCAAATCTCACCTTAATGATGAAGGTGGAAATCAACCAGAGCACTGACAGGAGCAGCATGATCCCCGTACTCCTGACCTTGGGCGGGAGTATCTCCGATATCACCAGGAAGGGCAGGGAGAGCAGTCCGCACGCGGCCAGGAACAGCATGAACGAGAACCCGGCAATGGGCACCCAGCTGAAGGACTCCACATGGTAGCCCAGCATCTGAAAGTAGCTGTAGATGCCCATGGCACTTTGGCCCAGTCCAATGCCCAGTGCCGACACCAGGAGCAGTATCTTCCGGCCCAGGCGCTCCACCAGCAGAGTGGATGCATAGGTTCCCAGCAGCTGGATGGCTCCCACGATAATGGCGGCCACCGTCGAGGGCATGCTGGCGCCCGCCTGCTCGAAGATCACGGCCGTGTAATTCAGCATGGCGAAGCATCCGCACAGCTGGTTGAACATAATCAGCCCGAGGCCGATGAGGAAGGCCTTCCGGGTCTTGACCTCAGCTGTAGGGATAGGGGAACAGAGAAAATGTAATATAAAATGAGAAAATTTAACTCATATCCATATTGCGCATACGCAGTGTGGTCGCAGAAAATTCCCAGAAGCAATTTAAAGCTTTTCTTACATTACAATGGCTCTACTTCAAGCGAAACTTATTTAAATATTTACTTAATTATATGTAAATTAATTCATGAAGAACTGAAGACCTCATATAAAACACAATATGCATTTCCTCCACAACAATAACTTTCCCAGCATAATGACATTCATTGTGTGCAGAATTGCTCACCAAAATCCGCCCAGGTCACACCCTTGGCACCCTCATCGTCATCATCATCCTTATTGTCACCATCCGCTGTGGTTTTCTCAGCGGTCTGCAGCTTCTGCAGTTCCAGTTGCAGATCCTCGCTGAGCTCCTTGGCCGGATGGGATCTTATGTTACGGTAATACCGCAGCGAATGCTCTGCCGCCTCCACCCTCTTGAGTTTGGCCAGGAACTGGGGCGTCTCTGGCATAAACCAGAAGCAGCCCACAAACACAAAGGACAAGGTGGAGACAATCCAGGACACAGTGGCATAGTCAAAGTAGTAGCCCAGGACAAAGGCCAGGAGCACTCCACCGTTGCAGGTGAGCACCAGGAAGGTGCCCAAAACGCCACGAACACTAACAAGTAAGAAATTTAATATTTTACCATAAACTCTCACATTTTCTGTGCTTGTATTTGCGTAAGCAACTTCACAGACAGCAAAATGTCTCACCTGTCGGCAGCCAACTCGGCTATGTAAATGGGAATGACGGTGAAGCATCCTCCGCCGGCAGCTCCTCCTATGAATCTGGCAATGATTAGGTGTGTGGGGTTGCGGGCAAAGGGAATGATGATCCAACCAAGCTGTAATTGAAAGCGTTTATATAAATATTCCTTAATTAAATAATTTCAAAGTTACCAAGTTGGGGAGGGCCATCCATAGGATGCTCCATTTGCGGCCAATTCTGTCCGAGAGCCAGGTAAACACAATGGTTCCGAACAAGCCGCCCAAGCAAATAGTGGACGCCACCCAGCCCTGGTCCTGTTTGGTTAAAGGACCCGTCACCAGGGGGCTTCTATCGGATGCCAGTTCCAGAAAACTGGACGAGGGCCAACCACAAAACGCGCCATACGATATGGTGATAATATTAACTGTGCGGATAAATAATAATAATTCATTTAGAGTTCGTATAAATTTTAACAACTCTGTTGTTATTCATCTTTCATCAATTTGACCTAACAGTTGGGCTTCCTTAAATGAAATTAGGCAGAGTTTGAAAGTTTACAAATTAATGAGATTTATTTTTATAATTTCTTATCGTTTTTTATTAAATATTAAGGCACCAAATACAACACTTCAGTTTTGTTTTTACTAATAAATATTGGATTTACTTCCAGATACATTTTATTATATTATTTAGCTTTTCAATAATTTATGGTTTCCATTTAATGAAACTAACCACTTATGGCTGCCAGGTACTGGTATTTAGCACTGCCGGGCGAACTCATTTTAGCTACTTTTTTTTCTGGCTAAAGATTAGCCGATAAAATCATAGTCCGTAGAGTCCTCCGATTAATTAACTTTTCCACCGGATCCAGGGTCCGTTGCGGGTCCGTAACCGTAAGTGTTCGCGCTTAACTAAGCGAGACCAGTGGCTGGATGATAATATTTATATATATTGCCTTAGATCGTAAACGAGCTTACACGAACTGAGCGAGCGGAGCGTAGATTATAGACCGTTATCACTGCCTCATTATGCTCTGGAAAAACGAGAGCAAAGCAAATCCACTGTCACAGCAGCAACCGAGAATAGTTAATTATTGCCCCAGGGTGTGAATGCAAATTTGTTGTTGCTACCCCTTGGACCGATTACAATTATTTATATGGTATTTGTTTATATTTTTTTTTTCCTGATTTGATATGCATTCGATACGTCAGAGGTCGCGCTGGGAGGAGGGTCTGCTCTCTGGCAGGGAGGCACTCCTCCTACCGAGAGAGAGAGAAAGCCGCTGTTAAATAATTGCTATTGTAAATATGACTTTAGACGTGCAAATATTTACTCTGTCAAGATAATACCTGCCCCGAAGAAATGTCGCGCATTTTGGCCATATATACGGGCCAACTCAGCCCGTTAGAGCGTAAATTAGGATTAGTTGGCGCCGTGAATGAATTAAAAGGGGATTCTTTGCCATGCGAAAGTGATGCGTGATGCGTGGTGGTGCCGGCAGATGAGTGATCCGGAACATCTCAACTTGGAAGGCAACTGACGTGCTTCAAGCTCATTAATAATCTTATAAGATTTGTTTATAAAAAGAAATTAAGCCGATAAGCTTATTATCGGGTATTGGACCGAGAACAATAGCCTGCGTCATAGATATGTATGTATCAATTATATAACCTTTGTCAAAAATAAGTATTAATTATGTATTTTTTATTTAATATAGCTGATCACTTTTTGACTTTATGTACTTATCTTTGATCTACTTACTCAGTCTTAATGGCAAAAATAATAATAATAATAGTAATAATACTTATATTTCTTCTTTTTTAAATTAATTTCATTAATAATATATATATTGATATTCAGGGAAATAGCTAATATAGCATTCACGTGAATCAATCAATATAGTAATTACAAACATCGCTGGAGAACTTTAGTTTTATTCTAATCTCTTGCGAGATACACATATATTTGCTGGGAAATTTCTGTCAACTCATTTTCTTTCATTTTTATAGAGTTGCTTTGTTAGTTAATGTTCAAATTAAATGTGATGTGATTGTAAAAAAAAACGAGAAAGAAAGCTAACTTCGGTAAACCGAAGTTGGTATACCCTTGCAGTCTGCAATTGGATCATTGAAAATCGACC